>JBBPBX010000141.1:89694-102547 GCA_038048925.1 Garcialebias charrua | reverse complement strand
TTTACGCTGGGCCCCGCGCCTGCCTACTTGGAGATATCGCTCCAGACGCCAGGGAAAAGGCGCCGGTCCGCTGGTAAAACTTAAAGCTCTGCGTGGTCAACGTTTCCACAGCCAGCTTCCTACGTACCAAGACCAGGGAAACTACCGGTGCTGCTGTCCAACCTCTACTGAAAAAACCTAAAAAACCTTGACCCCTCAGTCATGTCCAACTTCCGGCCTGTCTCCAGACTCCCATTTGTTGCTAAACTACTAGAAAAAATAGTGGAGTCCCAGCTGAAATGCTTTCTAGAGGATCACACCATCTTAGAGCTATTCCAGTCTGGCTTTAAACCTCTCCACAGCACTGAAACTGCCCTACTTAAGTCTAAAAAAGCTAAGTCGAGCATACTCTACCTCCTCATGATTCTACCTTTGATCTTAGTTGAAACTGTTATTGATTTTACTTGTTTTATTACTTGTTTTATTGACATTTAATTCTGTTGCACCTTGTAGCACTTTGAGATTTTCATTAACGAAAAGTGCGTTATAAATTGAATTCATTATTATTAGTTAGAAAATTAAAAAGAGTTAGTAATTTTGTACTGTTGGTTGAAGAATATTATTGTTTAACCTGACTGTTGGAAAAAGTTGGTTGAAGATTATTATTGTTTACATGGTTTGACTACTGTTGTTTAATCTGATTGTTGGAGATAAGGGGCAGATATAATAAGATTTATTCTTCTTTCTGCCACCTTTCATTTTTTTACATCTTGTACACTATCATTATGAGATTGCCTTGTATTGTTTCTTTTGTAAAAAAATGAACAAATTTAATAAACATAAACATAAACATTATTAAGTCTGTCCTCTGGACATAAAAAAAAAAAAGAAAAAAAAAGTGTAAAAACGTTTCGTCTTTCGTCCGAAAGACTTCCTCAGTCTGAGGTGCTGTATTCAGCTCAGTCTGGTCCTCTGGTTCAGAGGACCAGACTGAGCTTTTTTAGATTTTTCTACCTGGATTATTGAGCATGCATCAGGATGCTCTACTTAGGGTTTTTAATGACAGCTTCCTATTCACAGACACTGGTGATTCTGTGCTCCTTTTCTTACTGAACCTTGCATCTGCTTTTGATATGATCGACCATGAGATCCTCATTGCGAGGATGGAGCAGTGGGTGGGCATCACAGGGTCAGCCCTCGAATACCGGTAGTTTTGATCCTACCTCACTGATAGGTCCTTTTGTGTCTCCATCAAAGATTTTAGTTCAGCCTCGGCAGTGCTTAAATGGGGGGTTATGCAGGGGTCCATCATCGGCCCTCTTTTATTTTCTTTATACCTGCATGCCACTAGGTGCTATTTTCCAGAAACCCAACATATCTTTTCATTTCTATGCCGCTGACTGCCAAATCTACTTCCGGTAACGGTACTCACTCTATTCAACCGTTACTGGACTGACTGGCTGACATCAGAGACTGGAAGGCTTTAAATTTCTTGAGTTTCAATGAGAAGAAGTCTGAAGTTATGTTGTTCCCTCCCAATGACACAATCACCAACCACTGCATCAACCTGTCTGTTCTGACACTGTTAGTGGAAAAAAAGAGTCACTAATCTGGGAGTGATACTTGACCCTTCTTTGAAACTCAACAGTCATGTAAACATGATTGTTAAATCCTGTTTTTTCCAGCTTAGTGACTGTCTAAGCTGAAGCCCATATTATCCAAAAATAACCTGGAGACAATAATTCATGCATTCATTACATCCAGGCTCAACTATTGCAACTTGCTCCTTTTTGGTATCAGTCAGACCTCCATTAGCTAGACTTCAACTGGTCCAGAACGCGGCAGCCCGATTTTTAACCAGCACAATCAAAAGAGAGCACATTAGACCTGTTTTGGCCTCCCTGCACTGGCTGCACTTTCACCTTCGAATCCAATTCTAAATACCCTGATGCATGCTCAATTCTAAATGCTTTTGTATGTCTATAAATCACTAAACAGCTCTGCCCCCTCCTATCTTACTGATCTGCTGCAGCCGTATGTCCCACCACATTCTCTCAGGTCAGCAGACCAGTTGCTCCTCACAGTTCCAGGAACTCGTCTCAAGCGCGGAGGTGACAGGGCCTTCTCTGTCGCAGGCCCAAGACTAAAACGAGTTGCCTCTGCTTGTCAGACAGGCCCCCTCCCTCACAGGTTTTAAATCTTGCTTAAAACACACTATTATTCCCTGGCTTTCGGCACTGTGTGATCTGTACTGAGCCTGTGTGCATCACACTGTGTTGGTCATATTGCTGTTGTTGTTGTTGTTATCCTCTATTACATTTGGTTTCCTCTTATGTAATCTGTTGCTATGTGCTTGGTCTGTCTGTCCCTGTACAGCACTTTGGTGTGCACTGTCACTGTTTAAAGTGCTTTATAAATAAAGTGGTATGTTATGGCATGGTTGATCCACTATGAGAAGGTGCTATTTATAAGACTGAGCTGAATAGAAAAAAGAAGTATTTCAGATGAAAGACAAAACGTTTCTACATTTTTTTTGTTTAGCTTTGTTCTGATTTTTGAATGTCCAGAGGACCAGACTTAACTTTTTTAGATATATCAATCAAGTAAGGGAAATGAGAATTGAGCGGAGCTGTGCAGGAAGGCGAGGGCCAGGCTACCTCACTAGTACAGAGTTGAACTTTTTAATGTCTTTTGAACTGCTTTCATTTTTCATAGCATAGACTGAACAGCGCTGGAAACATTCCTCAGCTATTTAGGTCCATATTGACATGGCAGCATCATGCTGCTGCTGCAGATTGGTCAGTTGACTGTCCATTATGTTCCACCACATCGATGGTATTCTGCTGACCTTGGTTGTATTGAGTGGTTATTTAAGCTATGCTTTTCTGACACCTCCAACCAGTCTGCCCATTTTCCTCTGGCCTTTGACATTCAAAGGTATTTTCATTCACACAACTGCTGCTCACTGAATATTTGCTCATTTTAGGACCATTCTCTTTAAACCCTATAGAAGGTGTGTTTAAAAACCCCAGTAGCTCAGCAGCTTCTAAAATACTCAGACCAGCTCGGGTGTCACCAACAAACATGTCACATTCAAAGTCACTTAAATTCCCTTCCTCCCCATTTTGATGCTCAGTTTGAACCTCAGCAAGTTGTCCTCACCACGTCTACATGCCTAAATTAATTGAGTTGTCAATCATGCGGCTGATGTCACGATGTGTCGTGAAGGGAACCCTAAATGCAAACTCACAAACTTGAATAAAGCTTCTAATAAGGAAATAAAATAACAAAAGTCCAAATTGCAGCCGCATAACAAAACTAGAGGCTAGGAACAGGAACAGGAACCAGGACAGTATGAAGCCAACATGTAACAACCGTAGGATCTGTGGGTGAAGATTCTGAACACAGGAAATTGTCTAAAACAAAGAAACATGACCGTAACAAACAACAGCAATAACTAAACCTGCAAAATATGTTCAAAAACCCTAACCCAAAAATTCTCAGTCGGGTCATCTGGACAGTTTCTTTTTTATAGAAATGTTTCACCCTCCATCCGGAGGACATCATCAGTCAGAGGAGTTCCAGCAAACTGTTTCCCCACCAAGCAGTAAACACCTTTTTTCATTCATTCAACCTTTATTTAAACAGATAAGTCACATTGAGCCTCGAAGACTCATTTACAAGTGAGATCTGTTGGACAGACAATAAAAGTGGTGAAAAATGACACATAGGGTTTGGAGACAAAAAAAAATCCTAACACATTTTTGACCTCTGCTTGAAGGTCAAAAATTTGGTAATGAAAAAAAAAATTAGGGATGTCCCGAGCCGATCACGTGATCCGGAAATCGGTCCCGATCAAGTGATTTCAGACTCGACTCGACTCGGGCGTTACACACCGATCAGGGATCGGATATATATGTGTATATTTATTCTAAACACAAACGGGAATATTATATTAACTGTATGTTGAGTTACAGAGTCAAATTGTCTCGGAACAAAACATGCACAATAGTTTTGCAGCAGTGCCTACCGTAAAGCAGTGCCCGCTGTAAAGCGGTGACTGTCGTAAAAAAGAAGCGGAACGCGGCATTAACTTGAAGTGGAGGCAGCGATGTCTGTTGTGTGGAGATATTTTAAAGTGGATGACAAATGGAAAGTTCGTATTTCAAGAGAAGGTAAGGAAAAGGCTGCATTTAACACAACAAACCTGATTAGGCACATCAGAAACAAACACCCGACACAATACACAGAGTTTAACCAGACGACGCAGCCGAAGACGAGCCAGCTCACGCTGCAAGAGACTTTATATTTATATTTAAAAACATACACTTCCTTCTGTGAAGCCACAGGAGGAGAGTAAAGGAGTGCTGTTCAGAAAAGCATGTTACTAGCCTTATTTTATAAAACGGACACTTTAAGTTTCTTATTTGTTTACATGCCTGCTCAGGTTCTGGTTCTGCTCAGGTTCTGGTTCTGCTCAGGTTCTGGTTCTGCTCAGGTTCTGGTTCTGCTCAGGTTCTGGTTCTGCTCGGTTCTGCAGGTTCTGGTTCTGCTCAGGTTCTGGTTCTGCTCAGGTTCTGGTTCTGCTCAGGTTCTGGTTCTGCTCAGGTTCTGGTTCTGCACAGGTTCTGGTTCTGCTCAGGTTCTGGTTCTGCACAGGTTCTGGTTCTGCTCAGGTTCTGGTTCTGCACAGGTTCTGGTTCTGCTCAGGTTCTGGTTCTGCACAGGTTCTGGTTCTGCTCAGGTTCTGGTTCTGCTCAGGTTCTGGTTCTGCACAGGTTCTGGTTCTGCTCAGGTTCTGGTTCTGCTCAGGTTCTGGTTCTGCACAGGTTCTGGTTCTGCTCAGGTTCTGGTTCTGCTCAGGTTCTGGTTCTGCACAGGTTCTGGTTCTGCTCAGGTTCTGGTTCTGCTCAGGTTCTGGTTCTGCACAGGTTCTGGTTCTGCTCAGGTTCTGGTTCTGCACAGGTTCTGGTTCTGCTCAGGTTCTGGTTCTGCTCAGGTTCTGGTTCTGCACAGGTTCTGGTTCTGCACAGGTTCTGGTTCTGCTCAGGTTCTGGTTCTGCTCAGGTTCTGGTTCTGCACAGGTTCTGGTTCTGCACAGGTTCTGGTTCTGCTCAGGTTCTGGTTCTGCTCAGGTTCTGGTTCTGCTCAGGTTCTGGTTCTGCTCAGGTTCTGGTTCTGCTCAGGTTCTGGTTCTGCTCAGGTTCTGGTTCTGCTCAGGTTCTGGTTCTGCTCAGGTTCTGGTTCTGCTCAGGTTCTGGTTCTGCTCAGGTTCTGGTTCTGCTCAGGTTCTGGTTCTGCTCAGGTTCTGGTTCTGCTCAGGTTCTGGTTCTGCTCAGGTTCTGGTTCTGCTCAGGTTCTGGTTCTGCTCAGGTTCTGGTTCTGCTCAGGTTCTGGTTCTGCTCAGGTTCTGGTTCTGCTCAGGTTCTGGTTCTGCTCAGGTTCTGGTTCTGCTCAGGTTCTGGTTCTGCTCAGGTTCTGGTTCTGCTCAGGTTCTGGTTCTGCTCAGGTTCTGGTTCTGCTCAGGTTCTGGTTCTGCTCAGGTTCTGGTTCTGCACAGGTTCTGGTTCTGCACAGGTTCTGGTTCTGCTCAGGTTCTGGTTCTGCTCAGGTTCTGGCCAGGTTCTGGTCAGGTTGTGGTCATGTTCTGGTATTTTAAGTTGAGCTGCTTATTTTAAATTAGACATTTATACTGTTGCACTAAACTTCAATGTGAAGAATTTTATTTTAAATCTTATTACTTGATTGTTCAATCTACCTCACAGAAGTACTCTGTTAAATGTTAAGGTAAATAAAATAAAAATGAAGGGACATCTGGATCTGTTTCTTTTTTTTCCCTTCATTTTAAAAATGTATTTTAGAAGTATCGGATCGGGACTCGGTATCGGCCAATAGGCTATATGCCACGGACTTCCGTTTCAGCACTTCCGCATTCTTCACCCGTAAGACGCACTTCCGGTTTGCAGTCAACACGGTGTTAGCGATGGCGTTCTTCACGAGATCTCTGCAGGACTTGCCGACAGTCACTGTTAATAATGTCTACAGAATAATTCAGACCTTCTCTAAAGCGCCCACATTAAGAAGGATAAAGGATTTAAGCTTTGTGTCCAACTACATAAATAAATATGAAGGTAAGTCGGTATTTGTTTTCAGTTCACCAAACTACCTCGTAGGCTAACACAGCTAACATAGTTAGCCTTGCTAATCTGTTGAGTAAACGTGTTTTGTCTGTACAATGTTTTCTTATTAACACAAATGTTAGTTTCAAACAAGGAGGCAGGAGAAGTCACAGTTAGGGCTGAGTGTTTACAGTCCATGAGGAAGAGCCAGAAGCCCCACTGTTTGAGTCAAAGCCACCTGACAGTTCAGTTTCAAACAAGGAGGCAGGAGATTTAGAGCAGATTTAGAAACAAAAGTTATTTTAATTCAAGTTTGTTTACAAAAGTTGAGCTGAAGTCAAACCTGTTAAATCACTGTTTGTAGCAGGCCTTAATAAGAGATGTTTTCTTTCACTGCACAGGACACGGCAGGTGTTGGTGATGATGAGGGAACCCCTGGTCCATCCTAGATGTTTGTGAGACGTGGGAAGACACCACCGCTACAGCTCAAACATGAGGGAAGCAGTGAGGAGCTGAGATTGGATCCAAATACAAACAAGTTGTTCCACTGAGCACTGTAATCTGACTGATTACATGTTTTTAAATCTCCAAAAGCAGTAATTTAATTTCACTATTGAAGCTCTCTCATTTGAAATGGATCAGAGCCTCCTAAAGCTCTCCACTCTTCTACCACCACCTCTGTTGGAAGAAGTGTCCTGTTTTGTTGAAAACATGTCCTGGACGACTGAGAATCTTCACCAGCATACTCCAAAAGCAGTCGAGGAAGCTGGGAGTTAGTCAGAAGATGTAATAATAATAATATAATTTAAACAGTGTTTAAATATTGTGCCTCATTTAGCTTGACTCATACGTTTTGTACAGTAATGTAACATTATCATCAAATTTCTTTTTAATAAAATGGCTAAAACGACTCTAAGCCTGTCTTAAACCAAAATACAGTACACATTTTTTTTGGGTGATAATACATCAATGAAGACAAAAGTCAGAATGTTTTGAACATTTTATTTTCTTACAAGTAGTAAGTAGTGTGACTGTAGTGTCAGGGTAGTCCTTGAAGTCTGCAGGTAGATTTTTATGTATCTGCTCTTCAGGTAGAGCCGAGTACTGTCAATAAAAAGTTGCTGTGAAAATCTGTGACCGTGGACTGATGGACACCGTACGGGTCAGCGAGGTCCTGTTGCTTTGATCCAAGGTCAAGGTCATTTAAGAACAGGAAGAACTCAACGGGCTGCAGGGTATGAGTTAAATAATCAATAAATAACACTGAACAACTGGTAATAACTAATAATTAAATCTCAATGTCACTACAGTACTTGTGCAATAACCTGTCACACAACCTGTGTAATGTTGATTATGTGCATACATATATATGCACATAAAGTTTTAAATATATATATATATACTGTATACGTATATAAATATATACACATATATATATAATTATATATTATTATATATACTGTATGTGTATATATTTATATATATATATATTTAAAACTTTATGTGCATGCTAGCTTATATTACTAGCTTGAAATACTTGCAGTACCGTAGTTAATTCAAATTCATCCTGCTGCATTGTTATATCCGTCTCTCTTCAGGACTTTGTGAATATTATAATTACTTTTTCACTGTGCATGCTTTTAGTATACATACAGTAGTTTGTTCTTTGATTTTTAGCAAGTCAAATCTGCTCTTCTCATCCTGAGCACTTCATTGTACTGTTAACTCTGTGTTAACCTGTATAAGACAAATAAACACAAGTTGAACTTGATGGGGAGTTCCTCTCAGTTCTTGGTGAACACCGATCATGAATGGCAGAGCAGAGCAGTCATGGGCCAGAAACACATCAGGAGGTCAGATGATGCAAACCTGGAAAAAACAAAACAAGTGTTCATATTTACCTACAAGTAAAAAACCAAACGGAGAACTCTTTATGAGAGTTATGCTTTAAAATAAATTAATTACATCTCAGGAAATTAAATGTTTAATTGGAGTGAAACAGTTCTGGTTTCATATTAAAGGAAACGGCAGAGAATATTTCAGAGGTGTAACAGCTCTGAAGTTACTAAGAGTTTACAAACATATTTACAGATTAGAAAACATATGTTAAAATCTGAATATTATTTTAAAAGTATGTAGTTACAAACTTGTATTAAATCACTCATCATGACTCCAACATTAAATCTACAAGTGTGGAGTCGAGTGATAATCGTGTTTCTTCACTGCGGTGTTTCTTACTGAGCTGCAGCTGTGTTCTCCTCCTCCTCGCTGTCCTCTTTGCTGCTTCTCCCAAAGCCCCGGTCATGGAAGTGGAAGGGACAATTATTCCACTGGAACAATGCAGGTACAGCTCCTTTTTAACCACTGTTTGATGCTGGCTCTTGAATATTCTGAGGTTTAAAACGCCGGCTACAACCGAGTGTTAGCTTTAAGGCTAACTCGGTTAGCCACGAACTCTGGCATTAAAATATAAAAAACTAAGCGCTCTATTGTACCTGCTATTCACTGGACACAACGGCACACAACAAATCTCTCTTGTTGTACCAGTAGCTCGCAGATAATTTACCTTTTGTGTCTTTTACATGGTCTAGTTCTAGAAGCTACCGCTAAAAACACCAGCAGTAGATGAGAGCCGGAAGTGAAGCGTGTGAGTCATATTTTAACGGAAGTACGTCACCACTACCCGTGGCATATAGGCTATTGCGCCGCCACGCGATTCACCTGAAGTAATACAGTCCAGCCTTTTCTAAAGGCAGGTGGGCGTCAGCGTCAGCAATGAGGCCCTGCCCTCTTTGCATAAAAGGGGCTGACGCCCCACCTTCATTCTCTTTTGCCCTTCACCTCGCTTCACACCTGAACTTCGCAGGACTCTCTGTGACTGGATCGCTCAACTGGAGGTGAGCTCGCTCCCTGCCCTGAGCGTTACAGAGAACTTTCCTGTGAGCACCTGGGTTAGCGAAGACTAACCCAGTGTCGTCGACTTAACTTTAGAGGTTTTTTCTTCTGCTCTTTTCGAAGCTCAGCTTCGAGACGCTAAACTGCGCCACGCTACCCGCGTAGCTAACGGCTGCGGCTAGCTACTGAGAGCAGCTCGACGTGAGGACATCTTCGCTATGATTAGCGGTTGGCTAACTGGCTACAACTCGACGTCTCTTCCCAGCCATGGCTCCGGAGAAGAGCAAGAGGAAGTCGAAGAACTCCAACAAGAACAGCAGGCCAGCGAGCCCCAGCTCCCGAGCCTGCCCCAGCGGATGTGGTTATTCCCTCTCAGCGGTGGACACCCACAAGGCCTGTCCCGTCTGCTTAGGGATGCTACATGCTAAAACTGCTTTGGACTCCCCCAAATCCTGCCATCACTGCAACCAGCTACGTGAGGCCGAGAGACGGAGACGCATGGACTTTGTGGTCAAAGCCATGGGCGGCTCCACCACGGCGCAGGAACCACTCCTCGACGAAGCCCTCACTTCCACGGCGGAGCTCGAGGCTGTTGACTTGGAGGACAGAGGTCAAGCCGACTGGGGAGGAAACATGGACATGGTGGCCTCCCCTAGGGGACTCCACCGTTGAGTTCGACACGAGGGACTTGTTATGAGCAGATGAGCTCTCGCTAACAGCCTCGGGCGAGCTAACTGACGACGAAGCCAACAACGAGGACGAAGGAGAAGACGAGGACTTCTCCCAAAACCCCACGGCAGGTCAACCAGAGACTGATGTGTCTGTCCCCGCTCTGTTTGAGCTTTGTCGCAGAGCAACGGACGCGCTATGGATTAATTGGCCAGAACACCCCCCTCCCCTCGACAACAGGTAACGAGGTTGGCGGGGAATTTCTTCTTCGCCAAGCAGCAGTCGGCCACGAGGCACAGGAAGCCTATTTTTCCTGACTTCTAGACGGAGCTGGCTCGCACCTGGGCTGAACCCAGGGCTCCACTGACTTTGCCTCTCTCCCAGTTCCTGGACGTTGCCGGAATGGAGACAGCTGGCATGGCCAACATTCCCCAGATGGAGGATACGTTGGCGGCACATTTAGCCCTCAGAACTTCGGGCTCCAAACCAACTCTGCCTAGCAAGGCCTGCCGCGTGTCAGCCTCCCAGCTCGAAAAATGTTACCAAGCACAAGGCCTCGCGGTCCACGACATGAATGCTTCAGCCATGATGCAGGCATACCTGGCGGAAAAACTCCAGGAGCTCCAGCAGATTTCCAAAAAAAAGAAGGCGGCACAGGTTCTGGAAGAGGCCCGCAAGCAGTGTTGGGAATGTTACTTCAAAAAAGTAATTAATTATAGTTACTAGTTACTTCGCCCAAAAAGTAACTGAGTTAGTAACTGAATTACTCACCTATAAAAGTAATTAGTTACCAGGGAAAGTAACTATTGTTTGTTTGGTTGGTTTAAGTTTAGATATATCTACGAATTTTAAGTAGAAATGCTTACAGCACCTCAACAGAACATGACTGGTTGACATACTATACTTCATTACAAAATACAGGTTAACAAAATAATATAACAATTGTGTTTTCAGCTTTATGCACACCCTGTACTGTTCAAGTGATTTCTTAGAAATAAAAGTAAACAGTTAAAATAAGTGCTTTGTAGTGTAAAATGAAATCAAACCCTCACACAACTGGTTCTTCAAGTATTTTCTTACAAACAAAATAACCATTTTCACAATATGAAGTACTTTTAAAACAGTACTGAAAAGCTGAATTACCTGAGCTGTTGTGAGATGCTTGTCAGATCAGATACGACGGACGTACACTTCGCTCCGGGACATAATGTACACTTCACATGCACGTTCTTGCCTTTTACCTCAAGGAGAGTAAAGTAATTTCTGTATTTCCACTTTGAAAACGCCAACTTTCCATCCAGACTCGCCATTGCTGCCAGACTTCTGTTAACTTTTCAGATTTGAAGCTTCCTGCCTGCAGCGTGTGAGCTGAACAACAAAACCGCTGATTGGCTGACCTCTGACTGACACTCTACCTCAGCCAATCAGCATCATCCTTATCGTTTCGCCCCTCCCTCCCCTCTGCTCCCACGTCTATGCTCCCATAGATATCTTATATAGAACACTAGATACCCCATGGACTGCTCTCGCCTATAGAGCTTTGGAGCAGACGTCACTGTGTGGGGGCGTGTCGGGGGCGTGTAGGGGCGTTCCCGTCTCGACCGCCATCTTTGTTGCCCTCATAAAAAATAAAAGAAATTCAGGAGATTTTCCATTGTTTTCGCGCTGTATCTTCCGTCACGGTTCTGAAAAGCAGGCAAAATAAAGTGGACTGTATCCTAATAAGCTTCTCCCAGGTGAGAAAAAAAAACTACATGGAAAAAAATCGGTATAATTGGAAATGTTGCCCGTTTGAAATAAATAAATAAATGGAGCAGAGACCCGGAGTAATACTTGCCTCCACTGACATTCCCAGTCATTTTAGCAGACCTGGTCTGTGTCAGTGTTTACACCACAAATAATTTTTATAATTACAAGTCACTGGGAGAGCTGGTCCAATCTATGAACAGCTGGGTTCATAGATGATTTGGACATTTTTAAAGCCCCCAGATTGTAAATACATTGAAGGTACGTTGTTGGCTCATTAATTTTACATAAATTATTAATATACATGTCTTTCAGAATCAATCAACCTTCTGTATGCTATTAGTATTAAAACTTGTGAACACTTAATTTTTTTATAGGATTTTAACTGATTTACAAAGCTCCAAGTAGAAAATTACCTTATTTTTAATGACTTGAGCTTGTCTAATGACATGTAGACAAATCTTGATTAGATTACTTTATATATAATACGTATTAAGATGCATATATATTATAGACACATGTTTCTGTCTTTTCATTCACCATTTTAATTGTGTGTTCACAGGTTCATTAAGATGCATATATATTATAGACAAATGTTTCTGTCTTTTCATTCACCATTTTAATTGTGTGTTCACAGGTTCTGCTTTGAGTCATGAGGGTGATGCATTAAAAATGCAGCTAGCAGTACAAAATCCAACTCCTGAACATGGAGCATCTCCTGATGGACTCTGTGTGATCGCTGCTGCCTGGAGAAAGTTCCCTTACAAATATGAGACATGCAGCTTCCAGCGGCTGTGGAGGCAGGAGATGAAGTTCACCTGAAGAAGCATTGTCCACACTGCACAGGTGCATAATCAAACCACTGTGACCTTGTGTGGACCCACACAGCCATAGCTGGACGTCTGCAGAAAGCATGAAGCTTCCTAAAAATATTTCTCAGTTTGTTCTCCAGCTTCAAGGGAGACATAATTATGTAAATCATGCTGTATATTTGCACATTTTTTGTGTAGCAATTTTTCTATAAAATGTATTAACTTACACAATGTTCATCACATTGTTACTAGAAATGTTTAATTACATCAAATGTTTACTTCAAAATGGATGTTTCATTTTATGTTTATTACTTACCTGAAATTCATTCATTCAACTTTTATTTGGACAGGTTAATCCCTGTTAATGAAATTTGTTAATACATCAAATGTTTACTACAAATGTGATCAATTTCATCATGTTTACATGTTAGTGCTGAAGTAAATATTTCATAAATGTTTACCATATTAATTTTTATTAAATGAGAAAAAACAACCACTTGTTATTATTCAACTGTAAAAATATTTCAAAACAACGAGTCCATCAAATATAATTTTTTTTCTCCAGTCTACATTTTACATACAGCACATACACAATCTGAAGAAGTGTCTCCTCTTCACTTTCACATGTAAGCA
>JBBPBX010000141.1:42194-84694 GCA_038048925.1 Garcialebias charrua | reverse complement strand
GCTGTCCGCTGGCGTGACAGCGAAGCGCAAAAGGCATGAGTGGGACAGCCTGTGTGAAGCTGTAAATGCTGTGGGATCAGAGCAGCGAACAGTGGCAGAACTAAAGAAAAAGTGGTCGGACATCAAGGGGGATGTGAAACGGAGGACAGCTGCCCATCGCCAGAGTGTGTTGATGACAGGCGGGGGGACAGGAGATGATGACATCACTCCATTCGACCGGAGGGTTGCCAGCATTGTGGGTGACACGGCCCTCACAGGTGTGGTGGATCCGCATGTGGGGGATTCGGACAGTCGCAGTAAGTAAATAAGTCAGTGTTAATTCTAAATGCCATAAATATCATGTTTCCATACCGGTGACTATAAGAATAACAATTATTCAGTCATGGGATTCATTTATATTTTATTCACATGTACACATTTTATTTTGCCATCAGAGGATGGAACAGAAGACACGCAGTCTGGTGGCTCAGACGTTGGCTGCTCCTCCAGTGTCCCTGGAACGTCTGGCACCACGCGCACCTCCAGCGCACCCCACCTGCCAGCAGCTGATGTCCGCGCCTCCAGCGCACCCCACCTGCCAGCAGCTGATGCCCGCACCTCCAGCGCACCCCACCTGCCAGCAGCTGATGTCCGTCCTGGCCGTGTTCTGACGTCAGATGTCCTGCAGACGCAGCATGACATTGTTGCCGGCATTAATGGCATCAATGACCGCCTGGACCAACTTATCAGAGTTGCCGGCAGTAATGGCATCAATGACCGCCTGGACCAACTTATCAGAGTCCTCGCGGATATTAACACAACATTAAATGCAACTTTCTTGTCTTGAACCACTTTGGACATGTCTGCCTGCCTGGGAGGAGTCGACGAGGGACAAGCCCCCAGAAACCATCTTGGCTACAGCAAACTGGTTGGTCCACTTAAGTTGTTTACTTGGTGGGGTAGCTTCAGTTTGCTTTGGACTACTCTGACTGACGAAGCCCTCTGGAGTGAGGGTGAAACGTTTCTACTAAAAAGAAACTGTCCAGATGAACTGATTGAGAATGAGCGGATTTGATACCTGGACTATTGAGAATTAACTTTCTTGTCTTGAACATTAAATGCAGTGATGAGGTGATAATGTGTACTTGCCTGTTTTATATATTTGCTATCACATTTTGCCGGGCCCTGATAGCTACCTGGGTGGGATGTACATTGAGGGGTGCAGGTTCTGGCTCCTCTGGTGGGGGCAAGTCAGGCTGTGGTATGTCAAGTCCGTGTGCAAGATTGTGGAGGACGCCACATGCCATCACAATGCGGCACACTTTTACAGGACTATAGAGCAGCAGACCTCCAGTCCTGTCCAGACAGCGCCACCGTCCCTTTAGCAGGCCAATTGTCCTCTCGACGACTGACCGGCTGCGGGAATGGACGTCATTATACCTCCGCTCTTGCTCAGTGTGGGGGTTGGCGAGAGGAGTCATGAGCCATGTTTTTAGTGGGTAACCACGGTCCCCTGTGAGATGAAAAAAAGAAATAACAATGGGGCAGAGTCAGATGCTTATCAGTTGGTAATGCTGCGCTTTTGGGTTACTTTGTGTTAATGAACGCAGCAGTGCGCTGGACGCATTCCACACTTTACGCACGCGTTTATTTGCAGAACCGCTATACACACAGAAACAAACAAGGGCTTGGTAGACTGCTCTGAAACTACATTTTAACCAGCCATTAACAGAAAGTTGATCACTTGAAGCACTGACTAGTTATGGAACTTCAAAGACAGGGCGACATGTGGGGGCGCACAGGTTCCATGCGCATAAGAGATTATAAGGATGACAAAATAATAATTTACTCACCAAGAAGCCAACCATCTCGCACCATTCCAGCTTGTAGTCTGTTCCCAACCATGCTGTTCAGTAGAATGAATGAATCATGTGTTGAGCCAGGCCACCTCGCCACAATGTTTGTCAGACGCATTTGCGCGTCACAAATAATTTGCACATTGATTGAATGAAAATGTTTCCTGTTAACATAAACATATTCATCCTGTGATGGTGCTTTTATAGCAATGTGTGTGCAGTCGACAGCCCCGATTACATTTGGAAAACCGGTTGTCGCTGCAAATTGCGCTTTGATGTTGGCCTGTTCAGCTGCATTGTATGGGAATGTTATGTACCTGGGTGACATACGGATAAGTCCATCCCACACAGCTGGCATGGATCGGCTCAGTGTGGACTGACACAGTCCCGATCGGTCTGCCAACTCCCTCTGAAATGCCCCTGTTGCGAGAAATCCCAGTGTTGTCAGCAGCTGCACATGTACAGGCAGCGCATGGCTCCTGGCTGTGTGGCGCTCCAAAACCGGTCGTAGCTCTAAGCACAGTTGCAGAAGTACTGCCCTCGGAAGCCGAAAACGACTGATGAGCCAGTCATCATCATGAGCCAGGAAATCCTCTCGGTCTCGAAAAACACGCTCTCTGCGTATGGCGCGATTTGCTATGTCCTCCAATAAAGCTAGAGCCATTGTTGTCAATATTGTTGCCACTATCTTGCGCATGCTTTTGTATCCACTCATCTAATTGCGTCCATGTGGATGTAATAATTGTCAATCATGTGTGTTTGGGTGGAAATAATCATTATTTCCCCTTCATGAACAGTTTCCAGAATCACCTGTAAGTGTCGCCAAAGGAACACAAACCACAGAAATGTGCGTACGCCTGCTCGGGAGCTGGCATGGAAATGTACCTGGATGCGCACATATTCACGTTCAGTTCAGTTTTGATACATACGGGGTTTTGCGTGGATAGTGACGTAAGCAAGTTTTTTGTGCGCACGCACGGTTGATACATGAGGCCCCAGGACCTTCAGTCTGCGTCTGCCATTAACGCATAACGCATTCTCTGCCAGATCGCCCTTTTTTTTGTAAGACTTAAAAAATGCCGGTTCGGTGTGTCGCATTTGGGTGTTCTAATATCATCAGTGAACAAGTGAGCCTTTTCACTTTCCCAAAAGATGTAAGACCTTCGTCAAAAATGGAATACATAAAGCTGCCTCCCCTCGGACTGAGCTCCCTGCTTCCTGAAAAGGTAAGAGTCAAATACATACGGGTGTAGACCTAAATTAGAACCTGCTGTTTCTGCTCATCTAACTTCCTGCTTCCAAAACTAAAGACAAATAGCTCAAATCTTAACTAAGATTGATAATTTTGTTGTTTTATTTGTTGTTCGCATGAATATTTATATGGGGCGTTCTAAAGACGTTCTTTCTCCTACGTCACAAATGTTGCATTCGCTTGTAGTCGGATTTTTCAGAGAGAAAAGCTGTTTTTCATTTCAGACTCAGTTTGGAAGGAATTTTCATTATTTTATCATTTTGTTGGCAAAAATGAACATAGTTGAATGCTAAAATATATAAATATATCTTCTATCATTTCATGCAAATTTGTAAGATGATGACAGTGGACTTAAGGACTTTTATAAAAAATAATTAGTTCCCATGTTGTGGGGGGGAACAGATTATTTTAGGTATCTGAAATAATCTGTTCCCCTTGTAACTTTGGCAAATAAAGAGCAAATATTTTCAAATTCACAGGACGTGTTGTCCACAATGAGATGACTGAGCACAGTTAAGGACTTTTGGAAAAAATAATGTGTGCACATGTTATTGTGGGGTTGGGCTACAGAGAGTGGTGAAGGCTGCACAGAAGTCTGTTGGAGTCAGTCTCCCCACCATCACAGACATCTACACCTCCAGATGCAGGAAGAGAGCCACCTGCATCATGAAAGACCCCACTCACCCAGCACACACACTCTTTGCCCCACTCCCCTCAGGAAGGAGGCTGAGGAGCATCAAGTGTAGAACCACTAGACCAGTGGTCTGCAACCTTTACAATCAAAAGAGCCATTTCTGCCCCTTCATTCACTAAACTAAATGTATCCAAAGCCGCAAAACCTGCTACAACTGTGATTATCAACTTGTGACCCATGGACCATTTTAAGTTTGTTAGAGGGGGCTTTTCTGGTCAGTAGGTGTGAAATTACACAACTAAAAACATCCAATGATTGTTAACATTTGATATTTTTACATTTTAAGACAAAAGAAAAGACTGGATTCCATTCATCCATCCTTACATCCATCCAGCCAACCACTGTCTTTACCCATTTCTTCCTGTATGGGTTGCAGGGGGTCAGTGGTGCCCATATCCACATCTCAAGTCTTATCACAGAAGACTGAATTCTTATAAAGAAAAAATATATATATATTGCCAATTTTTAAAAACTAAAACAATGAACTATGCATGCTTATGCATTTTTTTTATTTATTGTGGGGTACTTGAATACCCTACTTTGAAGTAATAAAGTTAAAGCGAGTATAATTTACTGTGTGTATTAGTACTAGCATCCACATATTTACAAAGGAAATGACAGGAAAACTGCTGAAACTACCGTAGTCATTTTATAAAACATAAAATTCAGTTTTATGTTAGTTTTGGTCAAAGGTGGAAAGAGCCGCTGTGGAGGGGCCAAAGAGCCACATATGGCTCCAGAGCCGCAGGTTGCAGACCCCTGCTCTAGAATGAGGAACAGCTTCTACCCTGAGGCAGTTAGACTCATAAATAAATAACCTGAACAATTACTGTGAAATATCACATCATGTTGCTGCTGATCTGTTTCATGTTGCTGCTGATCTGTTTCATGTTGCTGTGTTCATTGTGCACATCTGCTCATACAGACTCATGTTCGTGCTGCTGTTTGGAGTAATGGTTTTCTATATTAGTGCTTAGTGTATTTCTAGTTGATGTTTTTCTTAGTTCATATATTAGATGTTATTACTGTTTTTCTTGTACATTTTATTGTTGGATGCAACTGGGACCCTGTGTACAAAATCTTGTTTCATCACATGTACCACATGTGGTGCAAATGACAATAAAGAATCTCTGACTCTGACTTTGTTATTTCTAAAATCCTTTTTTCTCTCAAATACAGTAATGGAAAAAAAAACAGACATTAAAAACCAAAAAATAGCAGCTAGAAATAATTTTTCTCCAGTCATATTTTTAATTAGAACGAGATTTAGCCTACCAGAAAGCCTACACTTATCTTTGCAGGAAGTTTTCTTGTCCTGCTATCAGCTGCTTCCATCCTTCAATATTAGTAATAAAAAATATAAATATATATGAAGTGTTAGTGGCTGACTGATAGGCTACATGTACTTTGTATTTGTCAGGCTACATGACCAAATCTGTAGATTCTGTCGGCGATAAAAAAATTAAATAAAAAAACTGTAGGCTATAAAACAACCAACCCAAGACCAGGTTTATTTATTTAGTGGAGGTTTTATATTTATACGGAAGGGCTGTCTATTAAAATGAAAGTTATAACCGTGACACGATAGTGTGGACTCGTTTCACAGAGATCTAGATGCGCCTTGAAGACGGTCGGATCCGCCTCTCGGGTTGCAGTGCGCGCTCCCGACACAGGGGGAACAGATTCTCACGGGGAACAGAGATTCGCACAGCACCTGTGCCCATAGTTGCCAAGTCCGCTTATTTCAAGTGGCATTGGGCCGGTTTTTCCCTGGAGTCGCTTTCAAATTTGGTCAGCCGCTTGTGCCGGTTTTTGGGGCTTCTCGTGGACATTGAGTCGCTTATTTGTGCTTGTTTTTCAGTCGAGCAGTAATGCGAGTGGTAGGTAGTTTGTCACGCCCCCCTTCCACGTATGTTACGTCAAGGCGGATGTTACCTTCAGGTGCAGATGGCGCAAGCGACAGAGCCGGTAAAACTATATAAGCGCGAGCAATTACCGGTAATGATGAGTCAGCATGAGCAGCATACAGACGACTTCTGGTAAGTTTCCTTGCATTGATGAGACGGATTGGTGTATTTTTGTGTGTGATGCATAACGCAAGGAGTGAGGTGTGTCATATGTGTCATATATATCATTTTAAAGGTATTGTGACATCATTTTTGAACTTTGCATATAGTGACACAACATATATATCTTGTATCATTCAACTATGTTAGTTTTTAGCAAAAAAATTATAAATTAATGAAAATTACAGTACTTTCAAAGTGAGTTTAAAATTAAAAACAGTGTTTCTTCACGGGACATCCGACTACACGCGAATGCAACATTGTTCTTTATTCTTTGTCTCTGTTCTTTATTCTTTGTCTAGACAAGACAACGCTAATATGAGCTCTAAGTGGGGTAAATGTGGAAAAAAAATTAATAAAGATTGGGAGAAAGAGCGTTCAAGACTGGATCCGACCACAGATGGGAGAAAAATGCAAAATGTATTTTTATTTTTTAGAGTGAATACGTTCTTTAATGTATAATTTTGCTGGTTATATGTAATGCCATAATAAATATGTTTATACTGTTTAAAACGGCCTTTTTTTAACACAATGGGATGGGTTGCCAGCTGTGCTTTGTTTGGGCTTTTTTTTGAAAGAGCGAATCGCTTGTTTGTGCTTGTTTTGAAGGAGCTGATCGCTTCTTTCGGTCTGGCAACCATAGTTGCCAAGTCCGCTTATTTCAAGCGGCATTGGGCTTGTTTTTTCCTGGAGTCGCTTTTAAATTCGGTGAGCCGCTTGTGGCGGTTTTTTGTGCTTACCATGGGTGTTGCGTCGCTTATTTGGGCTTGTTTTGTGAAATGTACTCCTGAAGTTATTTTAAAGGTATTTTTGATGTTTCTCTGCACGCTTAATAAATATGCTGGTTTGGTGCTGATGTAGCTTTATTGTTTAAACTGCACAATACACTTATCAGACGGCACGATCCTGCATTACTCCGTTCTCTGCACTTTCTATCTTCACACACACACTGAACCCGCGTGCCTACGTCACGCTCTCTCTCGCGGTGCGTTCACTGACACTCTGTAATATACATGCACGAACACTGCTGTATACATTACAGTATTGTGACATCATTTTTGAACTTTGCATATAGTGACACCACATATATATCTTGTATCATTCAACTATGTTCGTTTTTAGCAAACAAAATGATAAATTAATGAAAATTACTTTCAAAGTGAGTTTAAAATTAAAAACCGTGTATCTTCACGGGACATCCGACTACACGCGAATGCAACATTGTTCTTTATTCTTTGTCTAGACAAGACAACGCTAATGTGAGCTCTAAGTGGGGTAAATATGGAAAAAAATATAATAAAGATTGGGAGAAAGAGCGTGCTCTTCAAGACTGGATCCGACCACAGATGGGAGAAAAATGCAAAATGTATTTTTATTTTTTAGACTGAATACGTTCTTTTATGTATAATTTTGCTAGATATATGTAATGCCATAATAAATATGTTTATACTGTTTAAAACTGCCTTTTTTTACACAATGGGATGGGTTGCCAGCTGGGCTTTTTTTGGGCTTTTTTTGAAAGAGCGAGCCGCTTGTTTGTGCTTGTTTTGAAGGAGCTGATCGCTTCTTTCGGTCTGGAGATCTGGCAACCCTGCTGGCAACCCTGCGTATGTCCAGCAATCCTGTGCGAGGGGCGGGGTACACCCTGGACAAGTCGCAAATCCAACTAAAATCATCACTGAAAAGCTGTTTAGATACAAACCTAATCTGTGACGCAGAACTTTTGGGTTGAAAACAGCATCTTGGGTTTTGTTGTGTTGCAGTTTGTCCTTTAAACGACATCGTTCCTCTTTATAATCTGCATCTGTTGTTTCCAGAAACTCGGACATTTCTTCAGCAGCCACTTCCTCTCGTTGTTCAGCCTGATGTCTCCTCATCTCTGTTAGCCAAAGTTTCCTTTAAATAATAGTTTCGGAACGGGTACAGATTAACTGAAATCAAGAAAATGAAAAGTTACAGAAAATTAAATCGTGGTCTAAATGTACAGCACAATACCTCTTCTCCTTCTTCTAAAAGAAGTACTTCCGGATTCTTCTTCTTCTGGTGTTGTTTTAGCGGTGCAGCTGTATTATTTGCTCAGCAGCGACGCCATCTGTTTAAGAGAATAACTGCAGTGAGTGCAGCACGTCTGAAGGACAGAAAACTAATCTGTCTGCGTAAAAACTAGAAAGTAGAAGAGATATACAGTATAGTATGTATATTTTGAAACCTCGTCATCTTGTAGGTTCTTTTTTATTGTGGTTGGGAAATAATAGTTTGGTGCATTACAGCCACCAACTGGTGTGGAGTGTGTGGTTTGTGTATCGTAATATTAATGGGCTCTATTAATCAAGTTCGTCTTTCTTTGTTTATAAGTCTAATTATAATTTATACATGTTTGCTCTAGAAGTTCTTTTTAAGTGTGTGTGTGTGTATATATATATATATATTTTTTTTTTTTCTCATATGCATTCTTTCCTGTTCATAGATCTGACATTTTAATACATGTAACACTTTTTTTCTTCATTCATTCAAGATTAGTTTCATTGAGCCACGAGGACTCATTTACAAGAGAGTCCTGTTTAAAAAAAAAACACAGACGAGGTACAGACAATAATAGAAAGTCATTTAAAAAATGAAATAGTAAGTTCAACTAAAGTGGGACGCAAAAAGTCAAATCACACTTTTTTTTTAAATCTCATGATCTTCCTCTTAAAGGATCAGTATGTAACTTGTTTTTTAAACATATTTCTTCACTCTGCCACTATCTCCTGATAGACTGATGTTAGACAAGTAATCTCTGAAAAAAAAAACTATAGTCCTCTGGCGTCTCCCGGTGGTAATAAAAGCATTTATAAAAACCACAGTGCCCCGCGGTTAACCAGCCAATAAAAACAGAGTTTTTAACCAGCCAATAAAAACAGAGCTTCTAACTTCTCACGCTCCTAACCCACGCCCCCCACCCCCACCAGCCCGCAGCGGCCGCGGCACGTTCTCATTCAAATAATTGCAAAGGGATGCAAAACTGTTTTGTATGTGACACAAATGTATTAAATTCCCCTTCTTCATCCCTGAGCTGGACTTTTCTTTTGTTTTTTTGCCAAAAGTCAAGTGATCGCTTCTTCCTTCACTGACAGAAATGAGGAAATGGGTTTGTCACGAGCGAATTAAAATCATGTCCAACTTGGCTGCAAGAGGCTCTGCAGATTTGAGGGTGTTTTTGTTTTGCTTGACCAGCGCTCCATGGTTTTATTTTATTTTTTTAGAACGTTTTATTAACATATAAACACAGAATATGCAGCGGCTCCGAGAGGACATGCAGCGGAGGCGGAGCTGACCTCAAGTTCAGCAGACCTTGGGGGAACATAGCCATATATAGCTGTGAGGGGGAGGGAGCAGAATGCTTTTCCATGTTGAAAATATTTCTAAGTGCTGCGCTGTACAGAAAGTTACAGATAGCACCTTTAATCAAACAAAGTTAAGTCAGGACCTCTGGAAAAATTCTTATTTGTTGAAATGTTTAATCTTTTATCCAAAAGATCTCTTCAGTCTTAGAAACAGCACCTTCTCATAGTGAATCAAAGTTTGTTGGTCAAAGACAAAACTAGTTGTTCATATGCAAAATGAGGATCAGCCCAAAAAATTGATCTTTAGTGCCCTGATGGATGGATGCTTGCTGGGACACACTCACCACTCTCAGCAAAGACAAAAACATCATCATCCTCCCAGCAGATGAAAAAAGGTGCACAGTGATTTTGAACCAGAAATACTGGAATGAGAAAGTTATGACACTTAGTGACTTAACCACTTCTGAAAAGAGATCCAGAAAGTGGTTACCAAAAGTTGATGAGTGCCTGAAAAAAAATCACATTATGATGCTGTGTTCCTCCGTGCTCATCTGCTCACACAACTCGTGTTGTATTTGTAGATTAATCAATATATTATAAATGTTACATCTTTTGAAGGATTTTAAAGACTGAAAAGAAGCAAATTGTTAAATTAATCATGGCGGCCATGCTTGTGTTTTGGTCATTTTACCATAGTTATTGTTTCATGAAACTGGGCTGTTGAAATGCCACAGAAAGTGGTACAGTCATTATATGCAGATTCTTTCCTGAGCGTGCTACAAAGGGAATTGGAAAAATCTGCAGTGAAGGGCTTGCTCTGTTCTTGCTTTGTGCTGGTGCTAACGTGATTTAGCAGCCATGAAACTGGCTCTTTTTTTATTCTGTCTCTTCATCAATTGAAAAAAGTGGAGCAGAGGGACGGTAATGTTGAGCTCCATTGTTCGCCCTCATTCAGGTGAGTAAACCTGCAGGGGAGGAAGTCAAGTCAAATTTATTTATAAAGCACATTTAAAAACAGCAGTTACCAAAGTGCTTAACAATATAAAAAACAATGGCAGTAATTACAAATAATAATAATAATTTAAAGCATCAAAGGAAAACACAAAACAACAAATCAAATCACACTGGGTTAAAAGTCAGTGAAAACAGATGTTTTTAAAAGGTGAATTAAAAACAAGAAGGGAAGTGGCCTGTCGAACGTTGGGGGCGGATTGTTCCAAAAATTTTCGAGAAGCTATCCTTCCACCAGTCAGACCAGTTCTGAACGAGGCTTGGCCCAAGTGCTTTAGGAGGATGTCGAAGAGAGAAATGTCATGTTGGATGAATTATATACTGTACTTGTATTTATAATTCTCATTTCTTTCCTCCAATCCATTGAATGTTTTAAGCTGCAATAAGCAAAGGAGTGACAGCCCGAACGAGTCAGATGAACGTGAGACTACATTTTGTTTCCTTAATTACCTAAACCTCTCTTTACTTAATACATTTTAAGTATCCTTGCATGAAAGTACCATATTATGACTTTAGAAAGTGGCTGCTCAGCTAAAATGTATTTACAGTACATGGGGTCTGGTCCCATGTGACTTGGTGGACAAGCCCCCCTAGTGGTCTGCTGAACTTTTTTATTTATTTTTATTTTTTATTTTTTGAGTTTGCAGCATCTTTTATTTTTTATATTTTTTTTCATTCATTCAACCTTTTTTTAGTCAGGTTAATCTCATTGAGCCTAATTTACAAGAGGGACCTGTCTACAAACTAAAGAATGATGACAACGGCAACAGTAGAATTTCCTTAAACAATCAACAATAGACAAATATAAGAGAGAAATACAGATTTTTTAAAAAAAATTTAACAAATTAAAACAAAGTATCATAGTAGCAAAACATTATAAGGTAGATGTAGAAAATCAAAAACAGGAACATGTCTGCATTGGTTTTTGCCAGGATTCCAACAGATTCTTAAAACCATTTATCAATCAATCAATCAATCAATCACCTTTATTTAACCAGGTAGAGCCCGTTGAGATCGAGATCTCTTTTACAAGGGTGACCTGGTCAAGTGGTCAGCAGCACACGTCACATTGGCAATAGGCATTTGCACTTATCAAAAGAAAATAAAGAACAACACATGTACTACATGCGGTGCAAATTACAATAAATTCTCTCTGACTCTGACTCTGAAAACTACAATCACAGTAAACAGATGTTGACAGTTCAAAACCAAAAATAGTTCAAATAGTTCAAAATAGTTCAAAATCTATATACATTATATACAAAACAAGCAGACAGACCTCGGTTGGGTAAATAAAGTTAAAAAAATCAACAATGACATGTATATTGGATAAGTAATGGTTAGAAACATCTGCAATGGTCAAGTTTCTTGATGACATTTTCTACTACGGTTGACATAAAGGATCCAGGAGAGATGAATGTTGATAGTCTCAGATCTTTCTGTAAGTTGTTCCAGGCTGAGGGGACGGCGAAGCTGAATGCTCTTTTTCCTAGTTCAGTTCTGACAGGAGGAACTGACAGGAGGACTAAATCGTTAGAGCGCAGGGAGTAATGACTGTGTGATGTTTGTATTAAGGAGGTGAGGTATGACGGGACTAGGTTTAGGAGGGTCTTGTAGATGAAGGATATCCAGTGAGTGTATCTGCGAGTGCTGAGAGATGACCAGCCAGATTTTACGTAAAGCTCACAGTGATGAGTGCGATAACTGGAGTCAGTAATGAACCGAAGGGCACCGTGGTAAATGGAGTCTAAGGACTGTAGGTATTTTGATGCAGCACTCATGTACAGCACGTCACCATAGTCTAGTATTGGCATGAATGTTGCAGCTACTAATGTTCTCCTGGCTTTGCATGAGAAGCAGGATTTGTTTCTGAAGAAGAAACCTAGCTTCAGTTTCAGTTTAGTGGCCATTTTGGAGATGTGGGTTTTAAAAGACAGTTCAGTGTCAATGTTGAAACCTAGATATTTGTAGGTGGAGACCATTTCTATTTGTTTTCCCTCTTGGGTTCCAATTTGAGGTGGGTTCTCTGGTTGCTGCTTTCTGTTGGCAAGAACCATGCACTTGCTTTTGTCGGCATTTAGGACCAGTCTAAGTTTTTGCAGCCGTGACTGAATAATATTAAAAGCGTCCTGAAGAGAGGTGAAAGCTTGGCTGAGGGAGGAAGAACAGCAATAGATGATGGTGTCATCTGCGTAATAATGGTGGGAGGCATTTGACAGATCACTGCAAAGATCGTTTATGTATAGGGAGAAAAGAATGGGACCCAAGACAGAACCCTGTGGCACCCCTTTCACAACATCTAAGAAAGTAGAGGAGGATCAGGGCAGAGAGCTTCAGATCTTTTTGTAAGATATTCCATGAAGCAGGAGCAGAGTAGGAGAAGGCCCTTTTTCCAAGTTCAGTCCTCACTGACGGAACACTGCAGGTAATCATGTCCTGAGAGCGCACGCTGTAGCTGCACTCACGCAAAGACATGTAGTAGGAGATGTATGAAGTCAGCAGACCAAGAAGTGATTTAAAGATGAAAATGTACCAGTGGAAGAGTCTGCGTGAGGTTAATGACGTCCAGTTAACCAGTGCACTGGTGGGTATGATAATCACAGCCAGTTATGAATCTTAGTGCACCATGATAGACAGTATCCAACATCTGCAGGGTGCGTTTTTCTTTGTTTTCATTTTTGGGTTCTGTGTATCTTTATCCATTTTCTGTGATTTCAGATTTCTTCTGCTGCTTTTTTTGTTGTTGTTTATTTTGGAGTTTGCATCATTTATGTGTTTGCTGTGCATTTTAACTCTTTGCTGCTTGTTTGCACCTGTCACCCACTGTGGAGGCAGGACTCCTCAGCGATTAATCGTGAAAGACGTACCTCTTCTGAGGTCAATTGAACTAGACTTTAATAGAAGTTCTAATAAAAAAAGTGAACCATCATCTAGTGGTCAAATATAAAATTCAAAAAGTTTGGTAACAAAGTTACAAAAGAAAAAATATCGCTGAAAGAAATGTGTTATTTTATATGAGATGAGATTAAAAAAGACAAAGCAAAGGTTATTATTTACAGCTAAACTACTTTCATCTGGTGTGGATTTTCATGTGTGAGTTTAAAGTTGACTTCTGTCCAAACCTTTGTCCACAAAGATCACAAGCAAATGCTTTCTGTCCTGTGTGGACTATCATGTGTGTGTTTAAAGTTGACTTCTGTCCAAACCTTTGTCCACAAAGATCACAAGCAAATGCTTTCTGTCCTGTGTGGACTATCATGTGTGTGTTTAAAGTTGACTTCTGTCCAAACCTTTGTCCACAAAGATCACAAGCAAATGCTTTCTGTCCTGTGTGGACTATCATGTGTGTGTTTAAATTTGACTTCTGTCCAAACCTTTGTCCACAAAGATCACAAGCAAATGCTTTCTGTCCTGTGTGGACTATCATGTGTGTGTTTAAATTTGACTTCTGTCCAAACCTTTGTCCACAAAGATCACAAGCAAATGCTTTCTGTCCTGTGTGGACTATCATGTGTGTGTTTAAATGTGACTTCTGTCCAAACCTTTGTCCACAAAGATCACAAGCAAATGCTTTCTGTCCTGTGTGGACTATCATGTGTTTGTTTAAATTTGACTTCTGTCCAAACCTTTGTCCACAAAGATCACAAGCAAATGCTTTCAGTCCTGTGTGGACTATCATGTGTTTGTTTAAAGTTGACTTGTGTCCAAACCTTTGTCCACAAAGATCACAAGCAAATGCTTTCTGTCCTGTGTGGACTATCATGTGTTTCTTTAGATTACCATTTTGGTTAAATATTTTTCCACAGTCTTCACAACTAAATGAGTTCTGTCTTGACTGTTTTTTCTTGATAGAGCCTCCAGTTTTCTTCACTTTTAAACGTTCCTCGATAACCAAACAACTTGAAGACGTCACTGACTGACTCGTCTTGTGAAATTGTTTCCCATGCTCAGTGAAGCTGCAAGATTTGTTGACAGTGTTTACGCCTGACTCAGGAGCTCTGCTCTCCTTCCAGTCTTTGTCACCGTCTTCAGGTTCTGACCCAGAGTCTGAGAAGTCTTTTAGCTGAGAGTCAGAGTCCTTCACCTCATCACCTTCATCATCCTCACTGACTTCAGTCTCTGAAGAGCTGCAATCATCTCCATAAGTATTTAGATCTGGGTTCCTGGTAGTTTCTCCTTCTCCACAGTCCTCTACACCAGTTGCTGCTTTCATCTGGTCAGCTGAGCTGCTGGTTGGAAGATCTTCCTCTTTTACTTGGTGCTGATGAAGCTGTAAAAACAGAGGTTTCTCTTCTTCTTCCTCATTCTTCCAAGGAACAGCAGTGAATGCAAACCCGGTGTCATCAGTCTCCTTTTTCACATAAAACTGCTCTCCCTCTTGACTGGTCCACAGTTCCTCTTCTTCCTCCTTTATGTTGAGGGTCTCTGGATAATGTTGGTCCACACCAAGCATCCGTACTTCAGGAGCTTCTTCTTTAATCAGCACCTCCTGCTGAACATCTGCAGGGACCATTGAAAACATGAACATCAGGCACAATTATAACTTTATATTCACACATACAGTGGTGCTTGAAAGTTTGTGAAGCCTTTAAAACTTTCTAAATTTCTGCATAAAAATGACCTAAAACATCATGAGATTTTCACACAAGTCCTAAAAGTAGATAAAGAGAACCAAGTTAAACAAATGAGAAACATTTTTTATACTTGGTCATTTGTGACCAGCCACTCCAAAACCAGGAACAAGTCGGCACAGCTCTAACTGAGAAAAAATCAATAAACCTTCAACTTCTGAGAAATTAGTGAAAATCGTTTTTTTGCAAAATGTACCAGTTGAAGTTGTGAAGAAACCATCCCATGCTTTAAAAAACACTTTATAAGTGTTTAAACTGTTAAACTTTATATTAGAATTCAGTTTGTTTTCAGAGTAAAACCAAGCCGCAGTGATTTGCGTACTGGGGGCGGGGACCCTCTCAGCTGATTAACATGCGGGACTTGTTTGGCTGGTATCAGAGCTTTGTTACTGGCTTCGGCCAATAACGTGCAGCTTTGAAAGAAGCACATGGCTACTTAACAGCTATAGATCGCCCAGTGGACACAACAAGGAACAAGGAAAATAATAAAATAAAGCCGATCAAAGCGTCAGAGCTGTCAGCTGTTTTTCCGACCAACCCGAGAAAACAAAAAAGAAAGAAGCTTTTACTGCGTGCGCAAGCAAATCAGTTTCCATCCTACATAATACATCCATCCATCCACTATCTTTATTTCATTAGACAAAGCAGACACGCGTAATCACCGCGCAATGCGCTCCAGCCACTGGAGCCACTCGGCTCCGTGTCTCCAACCATGGTCTGTGTCCAGCAGCGCATCGCGCAATCACACGCGTTGGATTGGCTTAGGTTTTACAAATCGCAGCAAAGAAACTAACATTTAAAGCACGATAATGGTGCACCAATTATGCAGATTCATCTGGCCGTTTGAAAAGATAAAATGTACAGTTAAGATCGGATGGATCAGCCGTTCTCACGCAGCTGTCAGCTGGCTGTCATCATGATAAAAAAGCTGAATGGAGCAGCGTGTTTAATTAAAATAGCCTTGTTTTTCCCAGATAATTTTGCTCTAAAATGTTTTTGTTTATCTTTATGTAATGGTGTGTTCACACAGTGCAGCGTTTTGACCTCCAAAGACGCTCCTCACGCACGGAAGTGGACGCACTGCCCCCTGGTGTCCAAACTGTAGTGTTGCGGCGGCTTCCTGGAAGCAGCGTCGTGGGGGCGGGGTGTGGGAGGAGCGTCGTGATTCTCTTTCCGGTCTTGTTGTTCGTCTGTTCTCAAAATGGCGGATGATGTGGAGGCAGCTTTATTAATATGTTTGCTAGTGGCACGCCGAAGACGTGCAAGGCGCCGTGTCTGGGTCCATGAAACTATTCAGAGGCGTTCTGAATTCGGGGAGTTTCACCATTTAATCCAGGAGCTGCGCATGGACGAGCAGCGCTTTAAGCGGTACTTCCGTCTGAACCGTGCCCAGTTTGACGACCTGCTGTCTCGCATTGGTGCCCGCATCACGTACCAGGACACCAGCTACAGGCGCTCGATCCCAGCTGAAGAACGCTTGGCCATCTGTCTCCGGTTGGTTATTTGCAACAACAGATAAATAGCGCGAATATCTGTCTCTGTTTCTGTCATATACTGTATGTATGTATATATATATATATATATATATATATATATATATATATATATATATATATATATATATATATATATATATATTCATCTTTTCTATTTTGGACAACAGATAAAAAGAGCCAATGTCTGTCTGTGTGTGTGTCGGTCTATCTGTCTGTCTCTGTGTCTGTCACAGAGACAGTTAAGTGTCCTTGGGTGTCATGAAAGGCGCTTTTAAATAAAATTATTATTATTATATATATATATATATATATATATATATATTCATCTTTTCTATTTTGGACAACAGATAAAAAGAGCCAATGTCTGTCTGTGTGTGTGTCGGTCTATCTGTCTGTCTCTGTGTCTGTCACAGAGACAGTTAAGTGTCCTTGGGTGTCATGAAAGGCGCTTTTAAATAAAATTATTATTATTATATATATATATATATATATATATATTATATATATATATATATTCATCTTTTCTATTTTGGACAACAGATAAAAAGAGCCAATGTCTGTCTGTGTGTGTGTCGGTCTATCTGTCTGTCTCTGTGTCTGTCACAGAGACAGTTAAGTGTCCTTGGGTGTCATGAAAGGCGCTTTTAAATAAAATTATTATTATTATATATATATATATATATATATATATATATATATATATATATATATATATATATATATATATATATATATATATATATACCTGTATTGAAATACATATCATTCTTTATAGAAGAGTGTGTACATAAGCACATACATACAGTATTGTGTCTATCTGAGTGATGTTTGCCACACATCCTAATGTGTATACATATAGAGGTGTGTGTGTGTGTGTGCGTGTGTAGGTTCTATTATGTGCATTACAGATGTAGTACGTTTAATGTAATGTAATTTCTGTAATAATTGTAATTACTCTTTCTCTATGCAGGTTTTTTGCTACTGGGGACTCCTACAGGACCATAGCAAACAGCTTTCGTGTGGGAATTTCCACTGTCGCCACCATTGTTCCTGATGTGGCCACAGCAATCTGGGACTGTCTAGTGGAGGACTTCATGGCTGTACCTACAGTGGATGATTGGAGGTCCATTTCGAAGGAGTTTGAGGACATATGGAACTTCCCTCTGTGCTGCGGTGCTTTGGATGGAAAGCATATCAGGCTGAAAGCACCTCGCAATTCAGGCTCAATGTTTTTTAATTTTTAATTATAAAGGTTCACACTCATTGGTCAAACTGTGCGTCAAGCGAGGCAATGGCCACCAGAGGGGCATTCATGGCATACTTCTCAGAAGAAGGAGCAGTGGCATGTCAACAAACAGAGTAGTCATCACCCCCACTGACCTGCAACGGCTCTGTTAAGTTCTACCAAATCACCTGCAGAGCCAAGTCATTCTGTTTTTTGTTATACTTATTACTTTTGTTTAATTTAGTTCTTTATATGACCAAGTACACGCCGTTCATTGTGAACACTGTCGTATCCACATTTTCATTTGTTGAATGTGTATAATTGCATTAAAAATTACAGATGAAAATTGTGTGATAAATTTCTGTTCTGTCTTTCGGTTAGTTTTAGTTAGTTTTAAGTATTCATACAGAAACGCAACTGTTTTCGGTTTATGGTGATACCTTATATAACTTACATTTCATTATATAATCTCTAATTATTACTTTTTATTAAGTAAGTAAGAAAACGATTATCTGAAGTCGTACTGAACTACAGTAGTACTGTATTTGTTATTTGGGGAAACTTTTGTGCCAACATGTAGTATTAACTAAGGACCAAAAAAATGAATAGCAGACTAAAACCAACATTTTACAGATTTATTTACAGGTAGAAAACACATTTAAAAGTAGAAAACACATTTAAAAGTAGAAAACACATTGCTATCTAAAATAAACAAAACACAGTTATTTAAAAGTAGAAAACACATTGCTATCTAAAAAAAACTAATAATATATACATATATACAAAGTGTATATGTATGTACAAAGTGTGTATTATATATATATATTTATATATATATTTATATAGTATATGTATATATATTTATATATATATTATATATATATATATATATATATGTATATATATTTATATATATATATATATTATATATATATTTATATATATATGTATATATATTTATGTATATATATTTATATATATATATATTTATATATATATATTTATATATATTTATATGTGTGTGTGTGTGTGTACTGTATTTAGACTTCCTCGGACGTCACTGGACCCACTCTGTCGCCAGTGGACTCCTCATAAACCATGGTGTGGATTTTATATTGAAGTCTCTCACGCTGTAATGCGGGCATACGTTTAAGGGGACCACCCAACGACAACAGAAAATGATCTACTGCATCGAGGGGAGGTGGTGGGGGGGGCAATGTTGCAGCCATGTCACTTCTTTTATTCAAAAAGTCTAGCACATTACGCTCAAAGTCATTGCGCTGCATGGGTCCCTGCTCCCTACGGGGTCTCTTCCGCGCTGATCCTGTAAAGAACACAGTACATGTGTTGAATGTTAGATGAGCTTTCAATTAATTGTTCTTATGAGTTTACATATGTTCTGTGTGTGTGGGTGTGTTTTGAAGTGGGCCACCACTGGATCAGTTGTGTGTGTATTTGTGTCTGTGGTTTTTTGACACTAAATCTACACAAAAAGCACGATGAGAGTCACACCTGGGGCAGACGAAGGTGCTGGCATCACAGACGTGGTGGATGATGTGACAGGAGAAGACGTTCTCGCTGGAGCAGGAGTTGTCACTGGAGATACGGTTTGAGACAGCTCCAACACACCTGCGTCAATAGTTTCTGTGAATCAAATAACAAATAAACCATTTATTTAACTTTAATATTTATAACAACATTGCAGTATGTCTGTGAGTCACAACTTACCAAGAATGGACGAGGCCTCGAATGCTGCTGAATCGTCTTCAGCCTCCTCTTGGTCTTGTGTCTCGTGAACAGCGGCCTGGTCCTCCGTGCTCTCCACATCTGTCCTGTCCGGCATGTTGCCACTGGTTGGACGTGGCGTGACGAATGGCTTCATGAAGGCCATGACCGCCATGTATTTCCATTTAGGAGCGCTGTCAGCGGCTGCACCACTCCGGTTTCTGTGTTGATCCTTCTTCACCTCCTTCGCATAGGTGTCCCGGAGACTCTTCCACCTCTTCTTGCATGTTTCCACTAAACAAAGGCATTGAAAAACGTTAAATGTGTTGGCTATACTTTGTGATAGCTGAAATCATTTTTTTTTTATCCAATTTGTGATGTAGTTTGAAGGTTATGATTGTTTGAACAAACTGTGAAATAAGGGGCAGATATAATATATATATATATATATATATATATATATATATATATATATATATATATATATATATATATATATATATATATATATATATATATATAATATATATAATAATAATAATAAGATATAATAAGATTTCAAGATTTCATCTTCTTTCTGCTCCCTTCATTTTATCCTACTTGTATTCTTGTATCTGATGAAACTGTCTTGTATTGTTCTTTTATTGATGTTTATTCATTCATTTTAAAAGAACAATACAGTACAAGACAGTTTCATCAGATACAAGAATACAAGTAGGATAAAATGAAGGGAGCAGAAAGAAGATGAAATCTTATTATATCTGCCCCTAAACATCAAATCAAAATCAAATCGGCTAGCAGAGAAGAAGAACGTTAAACGTTAATAACGTTAATTGTGAACGTTAAACGTTAAACTTACCCGGTGTATTGAGTTCATCACTGACACTACGCCAGGCAACAACCTTTTTATTTCTGTCTCTGTAGAGGACATCTGACTGGTTGTAAAGGACTGGACGGTTACACACAGCAACGATTAGTTTGTCCTCCATTGTACACAACTTCGCGCTTCAGTCCAACAAACAATGCGTCACACAGTTGCGCATGCGCACAACCGTCCCCTCGTTCCGCGTCACATAGCTCCACCCCGACTCTCCCTGATTGGTTGACACACCAACCAATCAGGTAGATTTGAGCGGCGTTTGAACGTTTGAACCGCGAAAACTTCAGCTCAGCTGAAGCGGAACTTGGAAGCCGACGCCGGTTCACGTACACGGAAAAACGCTCCTCAGAACGCGCAACACGCACGCGACCTGACGCCAGACGCCAGGAGGTGCCTAGGTGCGTCCACCATTGACTTTACATGGAGGCTGGAAGCTTTGAGGTCAAAACGCTGCTCTGTGTGAACACACCATAAGATTATCTTTAGAATTTATTTTTCATGTTAATATATATTTGGTGAAACAAGAAATCTTATCTTTCTTTCTTTAAAATACATTATTTGGATGGATGGATAGATGGATGGATGGATGGATGGATGGATGGATGGATGGATGGAAACCGACCAGCCCACAAAAGCTTAATAAAAAAGACTTACAACAAAGATAAGGCCTTTCTGCCCTGATGATCATGTCCAGCACCAACACCTTGTGTGACATCTAAAATAAGTCTGTGCAGGAGCTTGGTGTGTGTAAAGCCTTATTTTATTTTGTTTTCCCCCTGTCTAACCTAGATGCAACATAAGCATCTCCTGAGTTTACTCAACATCTTCAGCTATTATACAAACTTTTCCAGTGTCATCAACTTTATAAAGTGCATTCCTGTCCTGTACCTTTAACACCATTTTTATTATACTTTTACTGCTGTTAATATCATAATTTTTACCATTGGTGTGTGATACTGTTCATTAAATTTTTAAACCTCTTTTATGTTGTGTGTGTGAAGCACCTTGATAACAGTTTATCTGTTTTTTTTTTCATTCAAGCTTTATTTATACAGGCTAGCCTCGTTGAGCCACGGGGACTCATTTACAAGAGGGACCTGTCTCACTCACACCCAGGGTCAATTTTAGAGTTACCAATCAGCCTAACATGCATGTCTTTGGACTGTGGGAGGAAACCGGAGCACCCGGAGAAAACCCACGCATGCACGGAGAGAACATGCAAACTCCACCCAGAAAGGCCCCCAGACCGGGATTTGAACCGGGGACCCTTTTAACTGTGCTATATAAATAAAATTGACTTGACTTGACTAGTTGTGACCCTTGTTTTTTGGGGTGGGCTGTAACAAAACAATCAACATTATTAATGTGTAAAACATGTCACAATAACATAAAATACAATTCTTTGTATTAATGTTATTTTTTTAAAGATCAAAAGGAAGTTTGCCAGTAGGGGGTGTAGGAAAAAATAGATTTTTCAAAGACTCTGGATTCTTAGTCCTGGCGATTCAGAATCAATTCTAAATGCTCCAAAATCAATTTTTAAACATGTTTAATTTTACCCTGATGCATGCTCAATAATCCAGGTACAAAAATCTAAAAAAGCTAAGTCTGGTATTCAGCTCAGTCTTAACACCCTCTCACAGTGGATCAACCAGTTGGCTGATGACAGCCGAAACCAGCTGCTCACATGATCAAGGAGGACCATCAGCCTAACAATGGATCGTTAGCACCCTGATGGTTGTTTGCTATTCACAGAGGGCTGAGTGATACCAGCAATGACAGTATTATTGTCCCCCTCTTATAATGCTTGAGTTAAAGGTTACTACACTTTGGTAGGCTGAAGTCTGTTTTTGTCTGTATATTTTGAATTATTTGTATGTGATGGACTGGAGACCTGTCCAGGTGTCCCACGCCTCTCGCACAGTGATGACTGGACATGGACACCAGTGACCCCCATGACTCTTAAAGGAAGAAGTGGTTAAAGATGATGGATGGATGAATTATTTGTTCCTATATTTTTATTTTATTGTTTTAGAGGAATCCAGGCAACTAAGCTAACCTAATACAGTACTGGTAATTCAAGTTACAGCATTTAATGCATTCCTGTATTATTTGTTTGTATTTTTGGTATGAATATCAAATGATTCAAAAACTTTGATAAAGTACAGAACCTACAATTATTGTTTTAAATAAATGTTCTATTTGTTTACATTGTTGTTAATGTTTTCAGTTTAAAATTATTGTTTTAAATAAATGTTCCATTTGTTTACATTGTTGTTATTCTCAGTTTAAAATTATTGTTTCAAATAAATGTTCCATTGGTTTACATTGTTGTTTAATCAAGAATCAAGAATCAAGAATCAAGAAGGTTTATTAACATTGCATCAATTTTCACCAATTACAACGTAAATATGTATTTGCAGCATCCAGGAGAGAGAAATGAGTGCAAAAAGCTGCAGCAAAACAAAGCACATGACATGTTTTATCAACACACGATATGTTTTATCAACACACGATATGTTTATTCAACACATGATATGCTCTTAGCGCGGCCAGGCCCAATCTGTCCCCAGATGAAGGTCAAAAGCAGGAAAAACAGGCAGAAACACTGGGATTCACAGCATTGATATTAAAAAAAGATGAATCACATTTTGTCTTCAAGACACCGCGTGATCCAGTAAAAACCATATCAAAGAGCACATTTAGTTACAATAACAAAGGAGAGACGGCAGGCAAGGAGATTGAGTCTATGATTAATTTCAGACAAACACAGAGTTCAGCAGATGTGCAGCTGGGTGTTATCTGAAGCTTCACAGAAATCTCTGGGGAGGGGGAGGGGGGGGGCTCTTCAGCTCCTCACTCTAGGAGAATGGATTCCCACAGCCTGCTTTTCAAGGACATGTGCAGAAGCCAGATAATGTTCTTGTTTGTTATCCAATAGACCACAGTGTTCTTTTCCACTGCCGCCTCCAAGTCTGTGGTGCTGTTTCACGGCCGAAAGAAATCCAAATATGTGGTTCTGCTCTGCCCCGCTTCATGAACTTCCACCTGTCCCTTGATTGATCCGGGGTGGCTGCAAACAAGTCCCAAAACGGACAGCAGGTGCACGGTGGTCCACCACTGCACCAATCGTGCGATTGAGCTCATACAGCAGCTGGGATGAGGAGCTCACGGCCCGGTTCAGAGAATTTTGCTGATCAGGCAGTGCCGACAGCGCTCTGATAGCCGCCGAAGCCTCCCTCAGCTTCCGATAACAAACAACTCCGCTTACGCCAAAAAACAGAGCAGTTGCTACCAATAATCCAATAATCCACAAATCCTCCACGTCCTCCACACTCAGAACGGACAGACACATGGGCTGCCACTGACCCCACGAGTCCAGCACGTATCCAGCCGCGTGTGTGTCGGAGGGACAGACAGCTTCTCCTGGCACGGTCCGCTTCGTGGAAAAAATCTTATCCATTGAAGAAACAGCCCAATTGATTAATTCCATATTGGTTCGAGTGAGCGCTGAAGGGTCGCAGACGAGACGAAAAGCAAGCAGGGAGTAAGAAAAACTTAGGGAGGGAAGAGCAGAAAGATATGCGACCTGCCTTGCCGAGTGCCGGAAGTAGAAATAATATAATATTAATATTCTCAGTTTAAAATTATTGTTTCAAATAAATGTTCCATTGGTTTACATTGTTGTTTAATATTCTCAGTTTAAAATTATTGTTTTAAATAAATGCTCCATTTGTTTACATTGTTGTTTATTCTTTTCAGCTTGTCAGTTACAAAGCTGAAACTAAATTTATGACAATTTTAATAGAAAAATCATTTTTGAATCAAAAATTGTTTCTGAATCGAAAAATTGATTTTGAATCGAATCGTGATACCAAAAATCGGAATCAAATCAATTCTCCAGACACTGAGAGATTCATACCCCTATTTGCCAGCAAAGCTGAAATTCTGCACACCTTCCTAGGCAGAGTCTGTGTTGACAGTCAGTTCTGGGGGTTGGGTTAACGCAAATTAATGTAAATGACCAGCAATTGTTAACACCCCCAGGTAATGCTTCTGGAATGGGGACATTCTTCTAAAACTTTGAAGCCTGTTTTCTCCCTAATCTTATTTGCAGATTGCCAACATTGAAATGGCTGTATCTTCTTCATTTTTTTTTTTTGAGCGACATGTGTTTGGCATCATCGGATAGCTTAGAACCCACACTTTCAGATTCTGTAAATAACTCAAAATGACCCAGGGGAGACTTGTTCCTGGTTTTGCCACGGCCAGTCACATTTATTTATCGAGGAAAATGATCTAATATTATATGTTTTCTCCTGAGATTTGGCAATGATCTACCCATAAGATAAAAGGTCATTAGGCCTCATGCAAGAACTGTTCGTACGCACAGATTTGTTCTTAAATTGTGCATACGAGTGATTTAGGAGCATTTGTGGCATTCAACAATGTTTTCGTATTCTAAGATTTTTTTCAGATACGAACAAAATTTACGTGTGGTCCAGACCTGTCGTATATTTTACGAGCAGTCAGTCTGCTGTTATCCAGACAGCTTTTCTTCACTAATAACTTCATATTTCGTTATTTAGAAAATATTTTGAGTTTAAAAAAATCACGCACCATAATTATTTTTGACAATAGGTTATTCTGTTTGAATTAGAATTATAATCTTAAATGTAATAATGACTAACGAAAAAAAATATTTAACTTAAAATCAATTTGTTATTAAGGCGGTAACGCAGACTTTTCCTTGACCTCCTCCTGTTGCAGTCATAGAGCACCGTGCTGCGGCGAGATGTTTTTTTGAAGCCATTTTCAGATCAAACCATTTTTTCTTGATTTCTGATACTGTACGACCCACGGGAGACACAACATTAACAGCAGTGGTTATTTCATGCCATTCTTTGGCTTTAGCTGGTCCTTTAACACTAGAAGTCCCAGGATTTTTGACCTCCCCCCAGAAGTCCTGAAAGAGGGTCAAAAGACCCTTAGTCCAAACCAACCATTAGTGGGCCATTAACTGCCTTTTGTTTTAAATATGCGTGCACACAACTCAGACACCCCCACCACACCAGACTGCACAGACTGCATTCCAATGTTTCCACCAAGTAAGTTAAGCTGGGTTTATACTAGCGTCTCACGTCTTTTACCCCCCGTTGAGTGAATCCAGCACTGACGTGTGTCACCGACCACATTGAGTGTTTATACTTGGCAAGACGTGGGGGATAAATTATAATAAATCCCTCCCTCTTCCCTCCCTCTTCCAACTTTTTTTAAATTTTTTTATTGAATTTATTCATTTCAAATTGTAAAAACACAAGAAAATTATTTACAAAACCACATTATAAAACAAAACAATACATGAAATGAAAGCAGGCAGAAGAAGAAAAAAATCTCATTATTTCTGCCCCTTCTTCAAACAAAATTAACAATCAATTCAAATAGCAATCACATATATAAAAAAAATATAAGATATTAAAGGTTCAGTCTGCAGTTTCTGTAGAACCTCAGCACTTAGAAAAAATTTCAACAAGCAAAGCATTCTGATCCCTCCCCCTCAGAGCCATATATGGCTCTGCCCCCTTGTGGTCTGTTAAAATTCAAATTCAAGCTCTGTTTTTATTGGCTGATTCAAATTCAAGCTCAGTTTTTATTGGCTGGTTACAAACTTTGTTTTTATTGGCTGGAAAATGGCGGGTCACTTTTTCTTTTTAGAAATGCTTATTTACCACCTGGAGAAGCAAGGGGACAATATTTTTTTTTTGTTTTTTTCAGAGATTACCTCTCTAACATCAATCTAGTGACAGAGTGAAGAAATATGTTAAAAATATATTGTTAGAAAAGTTACATATAGCAGCTTTAAATGATTTCTCACACAAAACCAAAGCAAAAGCTCTCTTCTGTAAAATAAAAATAGGCTTTAGTTACAGTTTTGCACGCTGTACCCGTATAACCGTATTATAAAAAAAAAACTAAAAAAAACCTCAACCATGATTCGAACTCACGTCCTTTGGAGTTGTAGCGCAACATTTTAACCACTCGACCACCAGGACTCGTTGTCTAACAGCGGAGTTTGCTTTCTTTTAAAGGGTGCATGCAGGCGCGCACATGCTTTGGTGTGTGTGTGTGTGTGTGTGTGTGTTGGGTAGTGTGCTGAGGCGCACGGTACAGACAAGTTTCTCTTCAAATGTCTGTCAAAGCAAAAACAAAAAACGCCCACAAACTTTGAACCAATCACACGCTGCGAGCCGCATCGTCGGCTTCTCGGAGTTCTGCTTGGGGGCTATGTACACGAAGCGCTTGCACCGGGGGATCACAGCGGGTGTGCAGCCAAAAGTTGCGCAATGTTTGCTCACTCAACGGGGGGTAAAAGACATCCGACGGGCCGACGGCCCAAGTATAACAAGGCCTTAAGACTCTGCTTGCACGTTCCCCTTAGTCAGAAGAGAGGCCCTGACCTGAATTCACACATAACAGACCCTGAAATTATCTCACAGTTGAACATTTTGGGACATCCACTGAACGAAAAGCTTTGTCTGCTCCAGAACAATTTTATGCATAAAATTGTCTTATTCTGCTGTGCTGACTATCCTGTAAGTTTGATGTTCTGTCAAATAAATTATTTTGCTTACAAGTACTGTCTCTCTCCTTGTCCTTGGCACATGTATATACGGTGCGTGCCGGCACATGTAGGTGGCCCATTGCTGTGTTCTAAAACATGCTTGACCAATTGTTGTCCATCACCTGACGGACCGACACAGGTCACATGACATGAAGTCAACTGATGGACCGACATAGGTCACACGACATGAGGTCAACTGACGGACCAACACAGGTCACATGACCTGAGGTCAACTGACGGACCAACACAGGTCACATGACCTGAGGTCAACTGACGGACCAACATAGGTCACACGACATGAAGTCAACTGACGGACCGACATAGGTCACACGACATGAGGTCAACTGACAGACCGACACAGGTCACATGACCTGAGGTCAACTGACGGACCGACATAGGTCACACGACATGAAGTCAACTGACGGACCGACATAGGTCACACGACATGAGGTCAACTGACGGACCGACACAGGTCACATGACCTGAGGTCAACTGACGGACCGACACAGGTCACACAACATGAAGTCAACTGACGGACCGACATAGGTCACACAACATGAGGTCAACTGACGGACCGACATAGGTCACATGACCTAAGGTCAACTGACGGACCGACACAGGTCACATGACCTGAGGTCAACTGATGGACCGACATAGGTCACACGACATGAGGTCAACTGACGGACCGACACAGGTCACATGACATGAGGTAAACTGATGGACCAACACAGGTCACATGACCTGAGGTAAAGTGACGGACCAACACAGGTCACATGACCCGAGTTCAACTGACAAAACGACACAAGTCACATGACATGAAGTAAACTGACGGACCGACACTGGTCACACAACATGAGGTCAACTGACGGACCAACACGGGTCACATGACCTGAGGTCAACTGACGGACCGACATAGGTCACACCACATGAAGTCAACTGATGGACCGACACTGGTCACTCGACATGAGGTCAACTGACGGACCGACACTGGTCACATGACCTAAGGTCAAATGAAGGACCGACACAAGTTACATGACCTGAGGTCAACTGACGGACCGACATAGGTCACATGACATGAAGTCAACTGACGGACTGACATAGGTCACATGACATGAGGTCAACTGACGGGCCGACAGAGGTCACATGACCTGAGGTCAACTGACGGACGGACATAGGTCACACGACATGAAGTCAACTGATGGACCGACATAGGTCACACGACATGAGGTCAACTGACAGACCGACACAGGTCACATGACCTGAGGTCAACTGACGGACCGACATAGGTCACACGACATGAAGTCAACTGACGGACTGACATAGGTCACACAACATGAGGTCAACTGACGGACCGACACAGGTCACATGACCTGAGGTCAACTGACGGACCGACACAGGTCACACAACATGAAGTCAACTGACGGACCGACATAGGTCACACAACATGAGGTCAACTGACGGACCGACATAGGTCACATGACATGAAGTAAACTGACGGACCGACACTGGTCACACGACATGAGGTCAACTGACCGACCAACACGGGTCACATGACCTAAGGTCAACTGACGGACCGACATAGGTCATACCACATGAAGTCAACTGACGGACCGACACAGGTCACATGACCTGAGGTCAACTGATGGACTGACATAGGTCACATGACCTGAGGTCAACTGACGGACCGACATAGGTCACACGGCATGAGGTCAACTGATGTACCAACACAGGTCACATGACCTGAGGTCAACTGACACAATGACACAGGTCACATGACATGAAGTCAACTGACGTACCGACACAGGTCACACGGCATGAGGTCAACTGACGTACCGACACAGGTCACATGACCTGAGGTCAACTGACGGACCGACATAGGTCACATGACCTGAGGTCACATGACCCGAGGTCAACTGACTGACCGACACAGGTCACATGACCTAAGGTCAACTGACAGACCGACATAGGTCACACGACATGAAGTCAACTGATGGACCGACACTGGTCACTCGACATGAGGTCAACTGACGGACCGACATAGGTCACACGCATGAGGTCAACTGACGTACCGACACAGGTCACATGACCTGAGGTCAACTGATGGACCGACACAGGTCACATGACCCGAGGTCAACTGACGGACCAACACAGGTCACATGACCTGAGGTCAAGTGACAGACCAACACAGGTCACACAACATGAAGTCAACTGACGGACCAACACAGGTCACATGACATGAGGTCAACTGAGGGACCGACACAGGTCACATGACCTGAGGTCAACTGACAAAACAACACAAGTCACACGACATGAAGTCAACTGAAGGACCGACACAGGTCACATGACCTGAGGTCAACTGATGGACTGACATAGGTCACATGACCTGAGGTCAACTGACGGACCGACATAGGTCACATGGCATGAGGTCAACTGATGTACCAACACAGGTCACATGACCTGAGGTCAACTGACACAACGACACAGGTCACATGACATGAAGTCAACTGATGAACCGACATAGTTCACACGGCATGAGGACAACTGACGTACCAACATAGGTCACATGACCTGAGGTCAACTGACACAACGACACAGGTCACATGACATGAAGTCAACTGACGGACCGACACAGGTCTTATGACCTGAGGTCAACTGCCAAAACGACATAGGTCACACAACATGAAGTCAACCGACGGACCGACACAGGTCACATGACCCGAGGTAAACTGACGGACCGACACAGGTCACATGGCATGAGGTCAACTGATGTACCAACACAGGTCACATGACCTGAGGTCAACTGACACAACGACACAGGTCACATGACATGAAGTCAACTGATGGACCAACACAGGTCACATGACCAGAGGTCAACTGATGGACCGACATAGGTCACATGACCTGAGGTCAACTGACAGACCGACACAGGTCACAAGACTTAAGGTCAAGTGACAGACCGACATAGGTCTTATGACCTGAGGTCAACTGACAAAACGACATAGGTCACACAACATGAAGTCAACCGACGGACCGACACAGGTCACATGACCCGAGGTAAACTGACGGACCGACACAGGTCACATGACCTGAGGTCAAGTGACGGACCAACATATGTAGCCCACTGAAAGGGACCGGGGGATTTAGAAGCCAAGTTCACTTGCGCAAAAAAGTGCAGCCTCCCACCAGGCCTGGAGCGTCTTCTCCTGGAACAGCGCCCTAAGAAAAACTAAAGAAAGAAAGTACAAAGGAAAGATGGACAGGTGAGTCTGGCCAAACAAAAGAAAACGCCACCCAGGCAAACTCGCGTGCCCCCTCCTGTGGTGCGCCAGTAATGGCCTTATTTACAAAACAAAAGCGCCTGTTAACAGCTCATTATAGGATGTTAGCTAAAATCCTTCAGGTCACTCGACCCGTCTCTGGGTTCCAAAGTTAGAAATGTTAAATGACCCTTCTCTGGGAGTGACGCTGCTAAAAAGGACAGCTTTTCTTTTCTCGATCTCGGAGAGCAGAACTTCAATCTCCGAACCCGTAAAGTTCTTCTTTTTACTTGTCGCTGTCATTTTTATGAAAGGATTATAAAGTTTGCATTGATAGTTATCGTGATTACAATTGTTTGAAGCTACTGATACAAAGACTTAGCCAAAACTGACTACATTGACAACAGGGACTACAATAACATGTATTTAAGAAAATTGTCTTTGTCCACAAATAAATAAATACAACAATTTTATTTTCTGTTGTTGTTAAAGTTCATAATGTTACTTTTATCACTTATTATGTTATAAACTTGTACCTTCTCATCACCTACTAAATAAATTATGTTGGTGCTTACCACATCATGTGTAATAGTTACCAATTAGTGGCCAGATTTACATCTCAAAGCAAATAACTGAGCTACACAGGCAAACAAAGTTTGAGTCACAAACATTTGCAGAGTAAATATGAAAAAAGTGAAACTAAATACTGTATAGGTAGGTTTTTATACTGTGTGTGCATTTATTCTTATCAGATGACTTGGACGTAGGGGTGTAACGATACACAAAACTCACGAGACGAGACGAGAAAATCACAGATCTCGCGAGAACGAGACGAGATTTTAACATTAGTTCAAGAAAACTTCAAAGATCGGTTTTATGCCGCAAAAAGGCTTTTATTCTGTTTTAACAGGTCTTCATTTTACTGATCGAATCTCCTTAGACCTTAGAACGTTCAACTTTGTTAAAAAAAATAGATATTCACGCAGGACTTTCCAAAAATTGAACATAAACAGCGCTGAATCTGCAGCCGTCACTCACCAGTGTTGCCAGATTGGGCGGTTCACCGCGATTTTCCTTCTGCCTTTTGCGGGTAAAGAGTGCTTTGGGTGGGTGGGACTCTATCTGGCAACACCGGTCACACCGGTGTTTACACGCGTGTCTTTACATTCGGGGCAGCGTCGGCAGTTTGGGACACTCCATCAATGTAGAGGTGTCTCGTCTGCGGCACCCTCCATCAGTAGTTGGGGCGTCTTCTATAGCAACTTCATCCGGCGAAGCCATGCTGTCCGTGACGCTGACTTGCTAGGGGCTCTGCTAGCGCTAGCATTAGCATCTCGCGAGACAACGTTACCTCTCAACGAGAGATATCGCGGGAGTTTAATATCGCGAGATCTCGTACAACGAGATCTCGTTACATGCCTACTTGGACGACTTGTGCCATTTCTGCAGAAAGATGGGCTTGAATGAGACGGACTTGAACTGGGCAACACAATTTTGGAATTATTAAAACGTAGTGCAGAACGTTAAACAGAGAGAACAAAAAGTGTAATTTTATCATGTGTAAGCAAGCTTTTATAGGGTCCTGCAACCCTGTGGAATAAAGCTGGAAGAAGTGGGAATAGAAAATGAATGGATGTTATAATTGTAAAGAGATTTAGTTGAAAAATGCCTTATATGTTTTGTCCCTTTTCCAGATCCAATGTGAGACGTGCCTGAGTGGTTTCATCAGGCATGTGTGGGAAGTCCAGTCCACCAACAGAAAACAGATTTGAGTGCTTTGCGTGTTCTCTTTAGGTTGGTGTGTTTGCGGTGGTGTTTGCTGTTTGTTTAGATTTTCGTTGAAAGTTAATAAATTGCATTTTGAAAAATATAGTTGTTATTTTTCTTTCGAACACTTTCATAGAAGGTAAATATGGGAAGTGAACGAGACAAAATCTCTAAATTTGCTAGATGATCCATGATACATTTGGTTCCCCCCAGGTAACTTTGGCAAATAAAGAGCAAATGTTTTCAAATTCACAGGACGGTGTTGTCCACGATGAGATGACTGAGCACAGTTAAAGTTCCACTGACGTCATCTTACAAATTTGCATGAAATGATAGAAGATATATATATTATCATTCAACTATGTTTGTTTTTGCAAACAAAATGATAAAATAATGAAAATTCCTTCCAAACTGAGTCTGAAATTAAAAACCGCTTTTCTCTCTAAAAAATCAGACTGAAATCAGACTACAAGCGAATGCAACATTTGTGACGTAGGAAGCAGGACCTTCAGTCTGCGTCTGCCATTAACGCATAACGCATTCTCTGCCAGATCGCCCTTTTTTTTGTAAGACTTAAAAAATGCCAGTTCGGTGTGTCGCATTTGGGTGTTCTAATATCATCAGTGAACAAGTGAGCCTTTTCACTTTCCCAAAAGATGTAAGACCTTCGTCAAAAATGGAATACATAAAGCTGCCTCCCCTCGGACTGAGCTCCCTGCTTCCTGAACAGGTAAGAGTCAAATACATACGGTGCAGACCTAAATTAGAACCTGCTGTTTCTGCTCATCTAACTTCCTGCTTCCAAAACTAAAGACAAATAGCTCAAATCTTAACTTAGATTGATAATTTTGTTGTTTTATTTCTTGTTCGCCATGAATATTTATATGGGCCGTTCTAAAGATGTTCTCCTTCCTACGTCACAAATGTTGCATTCGCTTGTAGTCGGAATTTTCAGAGAGAAAAGCGGTTTTTATTTTTAAATTCAGTTTGAAAGGAATTTTCATTAATTTATCATTTTGTTTGCAAAAACGAACACAGTGGAATGATAAAAAATATATATCTTCTATCATTTCATGCAAATTTGTAAGATGATGTCAGTGGACCTTTAACTCTTTTCATTAAAGCAGTGAATGTAAATACAACTGGGATTACAAACCTGATTTAGTCTTTCATTAACTGTGTTAGCAAAACATCTTCAGAGCTGTTCATTATTCACAGAAAAGGGAGAAAATAGTAAATGGAGCTTACTTATATAGCGCTTTCCAGCCCCCTTTGAGGGGCCCCAAAGCGCTTCACCGTACCAGCCATCCACCCATTCATACACACATTCATACACCGGTAGCGGTAGACTGCCATGCAAGGCGCCAACCAGTCCTACCGGGAGCAACTCGGGGTTAAGTGTCTTGCCCAGGAGGTATGCAGTGACCGGGGATCGAACCCGAGACCTTCCGGCTCCTGAGCCGGCTGCCCTGCCTCTACACCATCTCGGACCCCCAGCAAATATTTCCAGCAAATGGTTGTTAGAATATACAAATTATGTACATTTAAAACTTTTGAAGGGCTTTTCTGTGAGTGAGCAACAACAGCAAATATGCAACATAACATGATCATCAGGTCGTCGTGACCCCCGTGGGTCCAAAACCAACTGGAGCAGGCTTCAAACTGAAGAGGAACTCGCCACAGAACATCTGGCGTTTAAAACGAGAGGGATTCTGAGCAACACTTTAAACTCAGCAGAAAAACAAAGAAAAAGGCTTCATCTTGACAATAATCCCAAGGATGACTGTTAATCTCTGAGCAAACTTTCTTCTGAACCTGAGACATGTAAGGTCACAACTCTGATGCTTCTGTGGCGTCACGTCTGTTCCGTACGTGGTCCTGCAGTAGGCCTCAGGCTGAATTACACTCAGAAAACTATAAAATGTATTGGACAAAGGGTCTAGGCCACCCTTAGAGGTGGTCTAGACCAGGGGTCTGCAACCTTTGCAGTGAAAAGAGCCATGTCTGCCACTTTACTTACTAAATATGAGTCTGGACAACCTGCTACAGATGTGTACTGTCCTCTGGCGGCCCGTGGACCACTGCAGGTTTGTTGGAGATGGCATTTCCATCCAGTGGGGGTGATATTATAAAACGAAAAATGTCTTAACTATTATCAACATTTATCTATATTTTTGCATTTTAATACAAAAGAAAAGACCAGGTTCATGTAAAGAAAGATAAAATATATAATTTTTAACAATTTTACAAACATTAAAACACTGAACTCTGCAGGTTTATGTGAGTTCTCTTAACTTTTGAAGAATTAAGTTTCATATTTAAAGCATAAATTAAAGACAGTATGAAATTAGGCCAGTTTGTTGGATATCCAGTAATATTTTTAAAGAAAAATAAATACTTTTTTTTCTTTCTTTCTTCAAATCAATAAATATTCCTTCTCAGCAGCTTGTCTTAAACATATTCCAAAACGTTCTGGTGATTTTGAGAGAAAGACGCTGACACAGGAAGTCATCTTTAAGTGGCTAACAAACTACTAGCATACTAACCCATCTCTTTAGACTAGCTTATCACTAACTTTACTAAATGTATTTTTATCCATTTTATATCCTTTATGTATTTTATATTTCAATTTGTCGCTGATAATGTTTGCTCTGTATTACACTGTGTTGGTTTGTTAAGTGTCCTTGGGTGTCCTGAAAGGCGCTTTTAAATAAAATGATTATTATTATTATTACTAGCATGATGTAGTCCACATGTTTCACGATGTGCATTTTTAATATTCTTCACATTTTTTGAAAATGACAGGAAATCTGCTCAAACTAGCCATTTTCATTGTTGGCAATAACTTTAATAACATTCAGTTTTATGTTAGTTTTGCTCAAAGCCTGAAAGAGCCGCTGCAGAGGCACCAAAGAGCCACATGTGGCCCCAGAGCCGCAGCTTGCAGACCCCTGGTCTAGACCATTTCGTTTTGTATTCACACCTGTATTTGATGCTTTCTGAATGCAATCAGATGTTAGTGCCAGGACATTATTTCACCCACAAAAAACAAATAAAAACTGGTGGGATGAATTGCAGAAACCATTCTGATGTTGACGACCGCCATAGATCTTTTGAAATGTTTGAAACTTTTTAATTATTTGCATCTCAACCGTTGCGGCCTCAGAACAAAGGGAACACGTAGCCCTGGTCTTCAGGACAGGTTTAGTGACGTCGTGTGTTACTTACAAGCATTGTAGGCTTTCTTATGGGACAGGATCTCCACCACGTCTTTCTTCTTAAAGTTCTCCGGCTGGAAGGCTGGCTCTGGAGGAGAAACTGAATATTTTAAGAAGAGGTGTGTGAGGACTTGGTCTCCAGGCACCGGAGGGATCTAAACAGAAGTGACTAGAATATGAAGCGATGAACTGATCAGCTGTCAGAGACTCAATCTACTGAATCTGAACGTTTAGATAACGAGGGGATAGTGGTGGTGCCTTATGGAGAGAGTGAGTTTGTGGTGCAGGAAAATGAAGCAGCTCCAACATGGATAACATCACAACTGTGAAGGTACAAACAAACAGGTGAAGTCAACAAGCCGAAACAACAAGACACGGTGAAACATGGCAACGGCTCCTTAACGTGAGGAAACAGCTTACTGGGTCTGCGCTGAGTCCCAAAGTGCAGGTCCAGGTCCATGTACTTCACCATGTCGCTGAGCTTGTCGTACTCAGAGTCCTCTCCGAGCTAAAACCAGAAACGGGAAGAAAAAAAATGTTTGACTCTCTGGAAGTCTGGAAGGGTGTTATCATTGATGACAAACTGACATGGAAACATCATGTAAATTCCATTAAAACAAAAATAGCTAGATCAATTGCAGTACTGTATAAAGTCAGGGATTTTTTAATTGATAAAGCTCTGTATATGTTGTATAACACAATCATTGCTCCACATTTAATCTATTGTATTGAGGTTTGGGGAAAAGCGTGCAAAACAATTACAAAGCCTGTTTTTATTTTACAAAAGAGAGCTGTAAGAGTAATCACCAGAAAACATTTCAGTCACCCATCAAACACCTTGTTTCTTCAGCTAAACTTATTGAAATTCCAGGAATTGGTAGAATATAGTATTTTATCAGTTATGTATAGGGCTCATAATAACACATTACCTTTAAATATCCAAAGAAATTTTATAAAAAGACAAAGTTGTTACAATCTCAAAGGGACAGAGATATTCATCAAACCACAATTCAGAACCAGCTTAAAGGGACGGTCTACCTCAATTCAGGGAGTTCGATTGTGGAATGCTCTGGAGAGTGATGTTAAAAATGCAAAATCAATGTATACATTTAAGAAAAAGGTCAAAAAGGACTTGCTCAAAAACTATATATGATGTAACTTAGTGTGTTTGTGTATTACACTTATGTTGACTGATGATGTAGCTTAGTGTGTTTGTGTATTACAGTTAGAAAAATTAAGTAGAGTTATTCATTTTGTGATGTAGTTTGTGTATTACAGTTAGAAAAATTAGTAGATTTATTCATTTTGTGATGTAGTTTGAAGGTTATCATTGGTTGAACAAACTGTGAAATAAGGGGCAGATATAATAAGATTTCATCTTCTTTCTGCTCCTTTCATTTTATCCTACTTGTATTCTTGTATCTGATGAAACTGTCTTGTATTGTTCTTTTAAAATGAATGAATAAACATCAAATCAAATCAAGTCAAGTGGTGACGTGGACATTTTTGCCACATCATCAGGTTGGATCCACGTCTGGTGGACTTGTCGGTCGAGACAAATTTTAAAAAAGTAAACATTTAAATAAATGAGCCAATCTGACTGTTCCTTTCATGGTTGACTCATCACACATAAAGAGCTTCTTCTTTTTTTTTTAACGAACGCTGGACAAAGAGAGTGGGAGTGAGAAAACCTGCTGACAGTGGGAGGATTCACAGGGTTTTTTGAGAGAGTGTTCATCTAAACACACCGTCCTGCAGAGGAACACCGTGGAGAACAAGAGGTCGGTGCTCACCTGACCCCAGATGGTTCCCTCAGAGTTCTCCACCTGCTCCCAGCGCAGCCTCTTCACGCTCATGTGGTTGGCGTCTGCGGCGTGCTGGCCCGGCTTGGGCAGTGGAGGTGGGTCGCAGGGTGGAGGCGGCGGTGGCGGTGGAGGTGGCAGAGCCTTGGAAAGCAAAGACGTAAGAAATCGTGTTTTTTTTTTTAATGTACACAGACAAACAGTTGACAGTTTGGAGCAAAATTATTTAGTACAAAACCCAAACTGGTTGTTCAAACAGTTTCCAGTTGCACAGAGAGACGAGCAGAGCAGAACTGTCTCGTTTCAGTGCGCGCACTGCGGCACGCTGCAGCTCTGGTGGTGTTCATGTGACTCCTCTGTTGCTAGGAGCTGTTTGTGGTGATGCTGCAGCAGAAACTCTCCTACAGTTCTGGATCAACTCTGAAAGTCCATCAGTTGTAGATGTGTAGTAGTTCACGAGATATTTTGCTAACAGACACCTTTAACTTTACAGAGAGTGGTGAAGGCTGCACAGAAGTCTGTTGGAGTCAGTCTCCCCACCATCACAGACATCTACACCTCTAGATGCAGGAAGAGAGCCACCTGCATCATGAAGGACCCCACTCACCCAGCACACACACACTTTTTGCCCTGCTTCCCTCAGGAAGGCTGAGGAGCATCAAGTGTAGAACCACTAGACTGAGGAACAGCTTCTACCCTGAAGCTGTTAGACTCATGAATAACCAGAATAATCACTGTGAAATATCACATCATGTTGCTGCTGATCTGATTCATGTTGCTGTTGATCTGTTTCATGTTGCTGCTGATCTGTTCATGTTGCTGCTGATCTGTTTCATGTTGCTGCTGATCTGTTCATGTTGCTGCTGATCTGTTTCATGTTGCTGCTGATCTGTTCATGTTGCTGCTGATCTGTTTCATGTTGCTGCTGATCTGTTTCATGTTGCTGCTGATCTGTTTCATGTTGCTGCTGATCTGTTTCATGTTGCTGCTGATCTGTTTCATGTTGCTGCTGATCTGTTTCATGTTGCTGCTGATCTGTTTCATGTTGCTGCTGATCTGTTTCATGTTGCTGCTGATCTGTTTCATGTTGCTGCTGATCTGTTTCATGTTGCTGCTGATCTGTTTCATGTTGCTGCTGATCTGTTTCATGTTGCTGCTGATCTGTTTCATGTTGCTGCTGATCTGTTTCATGTTGCTGCTGATCTGTTTCATGTTGCTGCTGATCTGTTTCATGTTGCTGCTGATCTGTTTCATGTTGCTGCTGATCTGTTTCATGTTGCTGCTGATCTGTTTCATGTTGCTGCTGATCTGTTTCATGTTGCTGCTGATCTGTTTCATGTTGCTGCTGATCTGTTTCATGTTGCTGCTGATCTGTTTCATGTTGCTGCTGATCTGTTTCATGTTGCTGCTGATCTGTTTCATGTTGCTGCTGATCTGTTTCATGTTGCTGCTGATCTGTTTCATGTTGCTGCTGATCTGTTTCATGTTGCTGCTGATCTGTTTCATGTTGCTGCTGATCTGTTTCATGTTGCTGCTGATCTGTTTCATGTTGCTGCTGATCTGTTTCATGTTGCTGCTGATCTGTTTCATGTTGCTGCTGATCTGTTTCATGTTGCTGCTGATCTGTTTCATGTTGCTGCTGATCTGTTTCATGTTGCTGCTGATCTGTTTCATGTTGCTGCTGATCTGTTTCATGTTGCTGCTGATCTGTTTCATGTTGCTGCTGATCTGTTTCATGTTGCTGCTGATCTGTTTCATGTTGCTGCTGATCTGTTTCATGTTGCTGCTGATCTGTTTCATGTTGCTGCTGATCTGTTTCATGTTGCTGCTGATCTGTTTCATGTTGCTGCTGATCTGTTTCATGTTGCTGCTGATCTGTTTCATGTTGCTGCTGATCTGTTTCATGTTGCTGCTGATCTGTTTCATGTTGCTGCTGATCTGTTTCATGTTGCTGCTGATCTGTTTCATGTTGCTGCTGATCTGTTTCATGTTGCTGCTGATCTGTTTCATGTTGCTGCTGATCTGTTTCATGTTGCTGCTGATCTGTTTCATGTTGCTGCTGATCTGTTTCATGTTGCTGCTGATCTGTTTCATGTTGCTGCTGATCTGTTTCATGTTGCTGCTGATCTGTTTCATGTTGCTGCTGATCTGTTTCATGTTGCTGCTGATCTGTTTCATGTTGCTGCTGATCTGTTTCATGTTGCTGCTGATCTGTTTCATGTTGCTGCTGATCTGTTTCATGTTGCTGCTGATCTGTTTCATGTTGCTGCTGATCTGTTTCATGTTGCTGCTGATCTGATTCATGTTGCTGCTGATCTGTTTCATGTTGCTGCTGATCTGATTCATGTTGCTGCTGATCTGTTTCATGTTGCTGCTGATCTGATTCATGTTGCTGCTGATCTGTTTCATGTTGCTGCTGATCTGATTCATGTTGCTGCTGATCTGATTCATGTTGCTGCTGATCTGTTTCATGTTGCTGCTGATCTGTTTCATGTTGCTGCTGATCTGTTTCATGTTGCTGCTGATCTGTTTCATGTTGCTGCTGATCTGTTTCATGTTGCTGCTGATCTGTTTCATGTTGCTGCTGATCTGTTTCATGTTGCTGCTGATCTGTTTCATGTTGCTGCTGATCTGTTTCATGTTGCTGCTGATCTGTTTCATGTTGCTGCTGATCTGTTTCATGTTGCTGCTGATCTGTTTCATGTTGCTGCTGATCTGTTTCATGTTGCTGCTGATCTGTTTCATGTTGCTGCTGATCTGTTTCATGTTGCTGCTGATCTGTTTCATGTTGCTGCTGATCTGTTTCATGTTGCTGCTGATCTGTTTCATGTTGCTGCTGATCTGTTTCATGTTGCTGCTGATCTGTTTCATGTTGCTGCTGATCTGTTTCATGTTGCTGCTGATCTGTTTCATGTTGCTGCTGATCTGTTTCATGTTGCTGCTGATCTGATTCATGTTGCTGCTGATCTGTTTCATGTTGCTGCTGATCTGTTTCATGTTGCTGCTGATCTGTTTCATGTTGCTGCTGATCTGTTTCATGTTGCTGCTGATCTGTTTCATGTTGCTGCTGATCTGTTTCATGTTGCTGCTGATCTGTTTCATGTTGCTGCTGATCTGTTTCATGTTGCTGCTGATCTGTTTCATGTTGCTGCTGATCTGTTTCATGTTGCTGCTGATCTGTTTCATGTTGCTGCTGATCTGTTTCATGTTGCTGCTGATCTGTTTCATGTTGCTGTGTTTATTCGTGTTCATCTGCTCACACAGACTCTTGTGTGATCTGTTAGCACTTAGAGGATATTTTGGAATCGACCTTTGGCTATTGCAACATCAAACTTTAGCTCTTTCTCATCGTGTTTCAGAGGTTCAAGAGATATTTTGCTAACAGACGCCTTTGGTTGCAGGTGATGAAGAGAATTGTTACCTGCTGTGACTGATGCTCCTGTGGGGGGGTTTCAAAGCTCTTGTTGTGGCCAGGGAGGGTGGAGGTTGAGGCCGGAGGCTTTGAGAGCAGTGAGGACCCCATGGGCCCCAGGCTCTGATGCTGAGTCGGGGTGGGGTCCTCCAGGGACGGCGGCAACGGGCCCTGGTAGCTGTGCTGGTGGTGGAGCTGGTGGTGCCTCTGGAGGACGAGCTGGCTCGGCCTGAGCGGCTGAGGGGAGGGCTGGGGGGATGGCTGGAGGATTGGCTGGGGTTGGCTGAGCTGGCGGGGGAGGTAGGGGGTGCGGGACGACTGGCAGGACCGCGGGGTGGAGGAGCCCAGTGGGGCGTGGTTGCGCGAGAGCCAGGCGGTGGTGGCCTTGAAGCGCTGGCTGGACATCTCCGCGCCGGCTCTGGTGGGGAGCACGTTGTGAAGAGGAGAGCGAGTGGACAGGAGGGTCCTCGGAGGGGGAGGCGGAGGGGGGATGATGGGGTGGTGTGGCTGGAAGGGCATCCGGCTGCGGGGGACGTGCTCCGGAGAGAAGCGCACGGGCGGGAGAGGGTCAGTGAACTGGACCGGCGGGGGGATGAGAGACTGTAGTGGTGGGGGAGGCGGGGGGCTCTGGTCCGGAGGAGGTGGGATGTGTTCAGAACCGGAGGAGTAGGTGGGAGAGGAGGCCTCGTCGCTGCTGTGCTCCTCACTGCTGCTGAGCCGCCGGGGCACGAAGCCCGTGTCCTGCTCCTCCGGGAAGCTCATCTGGAGAGAGGAGAGTTTCTGTTAGAGCCCAACATCCCAACACTGACGTCCTCCATCTTTAAACACATGTAAGCTCTCCTGGTGCTCGCACGGCTGGAAACAAACGTCTGCTGCCTGCTACAGTCAGAAGTTTACATACACGTCCTGGACAGGAATTTGGAGGTTTTTATCATTTCTTATGATCGTTTTATTTCCAGGGTGGAGTGATAATTGCAGGTTAATGTTTAGGACTAAGAGCACTACCAACTATCAAACATGGTGGTGGTAGCATCATGCTGGCACATTGCACTAAGTTGATGGGGAAAAAAAGAAGCCTATAAAGCAAATCAACAGTTAGATGGTTGAAACTTGGCCTCCATTGGGTGTTTCAACAGGATAATGGTCCAAAACCATCAGAACTGGTTTCTGACTGGATAATGCAGGCTAATATTAAGCTTTTGGAAGTGCTGTCTCAAAGCTCTGACCTCAACCCTAATAAAACAGAATTTGTGGACTCTGTTTAAGCGTTGATTAAAAAAAAAAGGTTAATCCTTTTTCCTATTGTCAGAGTGTTTTACTACTATGTTAAAATGTATAAATATACAAGGGCGAGCAAGAAAAACAATATCGTCACATTATTATACCTGTTACTTTCCTGACATTTCAACTAATATTACAGATACATATTTTTCAGCCAGACGAGCCACAACTATAACTGCCAACAACATGGAGTGTGGGGATGTTTGCTGCAGGGGAGCTATAGGAAAGCCTCCTTGGGTGCTTTGGAATCTATAAATGTTTGTGTCTTTGTGCTGATTGTTCAAGAGGTTTTGACCATGTAACTGTAAGGACAACACTTGTGTTGGTTTTGGGGGCGTTATTTTTTTGGGATGTAAGTGAAATATCTCTCTCCTCACAGGCAATCTTAATGCATTTTTTTCAAAACTTAAAACCTGGACTCCTGACTGGGTAACTATTTCAAACAATATTCTAGCAAATGTCATGACCAGGAAACATTCTTCTTCTTCTTTCAGCTTTTCCCTCTTCAAGGGTCGCCACAGCGAGTCATCCTCCTCCACCTCACTCTGTCCTCTGCATCCTCTGTCCTCACTCCAACTACCTTCATGTCCTCTCTAACTGCATCCATATATCTCCTCTTTGGCCTTCCTCTGTGTCTTTTTCCTGGCAGCTGCATTTCTAACATCCTTCTACCAATATACCCACTGTCCCTCCTCTGGACATGTCCAAACCATCTCAGTCTGGCCTCCCTAACTTTATCTCCCAGTTGTTCAACATGTGCTGTACCTCTGATTATCTCATTCCTGATCTTATCCATCCTTGTCACTCCTAAGGAGAACCTCAGCATCTTCATTTCTGCCACTTCCAGTTCTTTCTCCTGTCTTTTTGTCCATGTCTCTGTCTCCAGACCATACAACATAGCTGGTCTCACCACTGTCTTGTAAACTTTTCCTTTGACCTTTGCTGACACCTTTTTGTCACAAATCACTCCTGAAACTTTTCTCCATCCACTCCATCCTGC
>JBBPBX010000141.1:5510-16941 GCA_038048925.1 Garcialebias charrua | reverse complement strand
TCTACATGTATTCATCAGAAAAGCAGAAATTATTTATTACGGTACTATTATGTTGTAAAAGTGGTCAATATTGCACCACTTATTTTAAGAGATGAGATGCTGATAATATCCATTCACCAGATTGTACATAAGTGGAGCAGTATAATAATATATTAGTTTTTTCTTAAATGTAACTTAGTATGTAATGTAGTCAATTTTGTGTTGTTGAAGTTCAGTTGGCTGTGGCAGCCATCTTAAATTGGATGTACTTTAAAAGTCAACCAGTCGTAGAGAGCCCTTCAGTGATTATCTCTTGAAAGTTTAATCAAAATCTGTCCAGCGGGTCATGAGATATTTTGCTAACAGACAACACCATTGATTCCAAATAAATAACGTTGTAATTTTAAAGAAAGATCTTATGCATTCTACTAGTCCCTTGAATATGCTTTGGGAATGAGTCTCAGCTACTACCACACCAAATTTTATCTAAATTTTTAGTCAAATTGACTGAGTTGTATTCAATTTTGTGATTTTTTTAAAGTTGTTAGTGGCAGCCATCTTGAATTGGACATTCTTTAAAAGTCAACCAGTCGTAGAGAGCCCTTCAGTGATTATTTGTCTCCGTCCTTCTCTCACGCCCCGCTCCACAGCCATCCTGGTGCACAGTCTTCTTGTGACATCCCGTATTGATTACTGCAACTCCCTTCTCTACGGCCTCCCCAACAAATCTCTCCACAAGTTACAGATGGTCCAGAACTCAGCTGCCCGTGTCATCACTCAAACCTCCTACTATAACCACATCACTCCTGTCCTGCAGCAGCTCCACTGGCTCCCGGTTAAATCACGCATCATCTTCAAAATTCTACTCCTCACGTTCAAATCTATCCACAACCTTGCCCCTCCTTATCTATCTGACCTCCTACAAATCTCCATCCCATCACGCTCTCTCAGATCCTCCTCTTCACTACATCTCCATGTACCCTCTGCCCGCCTCTCCACCATGGGGAGCAGGGCCTTCACCTGCTCTGCCCCTCACCTCTGGAACGCTCTACCGCCCGACCTTCGAAACACCACCTCCCTTTCTCTGTTCAAGACTGCCCTGAAAACCCATCTCTTTAGACTAGCTTATCATTAACTTTACTAAATGTATTTTTATCTTCCATTTTATATCCTTTATGTATTTTATATTTCAATTTGTCGCTGATAATGTTTGCTCTGTATTCACTGTGTTGGTTTGTTAAGTGTCCTTGGGTGTCATGAAAGGCGCTTTTAAATAAAATGATTATTATTATTATTATTATTATTATTATTATTATTATTATTATTATTATTATTATTATTATTTCTTGAAAGTTTAAACAAAATCTGTTCAGTTGTTCATAAGATATTTTGCTAACAGACAGATGCAGAATACAAACATAATTGTTGACTTTTGGAAGCATGTGATGAAAAAGAGACTGGGTGAAAGTAACTACAGTACTTAAAAGTACCGGTAGTTAGTTACACGTTTTGTGTTAGCAGAATTTGCACAGCCAAGAGAAGATTAATCTTCTCTCTAAGTACAGTGTATACAAATACTGTATATTTATGCATGCCCAAAAAGGCAACTTGAGGTAAGTTTTATTAATGTTGGATAAGTTTCTTAGTTACAATTAAATCCTGCTAACACAAAACGTGTTTTTTTATTCCTTGCTTTAAAGTGGATATTAGTGGCTGAGGCTGTAATAATTTATTACAGCCTCATACGGCACCTGAACGGTATCGGATCGGAAAAGTATCGGTATCGATCGATACCCAGTTTTAAAGTATCGGTATCGGATCGGAAGTGAAAAATGTGGATCGGTGCATCCCTACTTATTATATACTTATTACTATGTAACATGAAAAAAATTAATTACAAATAAAATGTCCAGAATCTACCAAAACCTTTTTAACTTGTGTACAACTTAATTATGGGTATATGTAAAACAATACAGTGCAAAAGTTCAGCACTATGTATGGGTAAACAAAGACTAAAGAACACCAGGCAAATGTATTCATGGAAATTTTGGCAAAAATGCCCAGAAGAGTTAAAAAATAAAATAAAATCACCAAATCTTGATAGTGTTTATTTATGTCGCTGTGATGTATGGTTTTACGTAATGTTATGCATTAAAATATATTGGCTGTGACTCCTGACTTTAAATTTAAAATCGCTGCCAAAATCCCATCATGGGGCATCAGGAGGCAACAGGCACATCCATGTTGGTCGTTCATACCACCGTTATAAAGCTTTCATATTGTCCACATGAACATTTTGGAACAAATTGTTTGACCCCTGGACTCCCTAGACTTCCTTCTCGGAGTGCTTGTCTCAGTTCTGTTGCCACTTTAATTATATCTGTAAAGAAAAACCTTTGAGATGTCTTGAGTTTCATGTGAGGACATAAACTCCAGTTGCATCTATCTGTAAATCTCATTTGTTGCTGTAAAAGCTATTACCGCTTGCTTACTCAGCAGGTTTTCTTCCAAACCCGCTCTAAACTCTGACAAATATTGCAGAAGTTTTTTCTTCTTGCCTGTTTTTCCTCTTCGCTTCCTTTCTTCAGCTTTCTTGGCCTGTTCACTTTCAGCTCCTCTGGACGTGGTGTTCCCTTCCTCCCTGTCGGTTTCAAAGTTGACTGTTTATGTCGACTTGTTCAGCAGCGAACTAATGTCAAGGACCCGTGTTGACCTGTGTTGTTGAGGGAGTGAATGTTTGTAGTTTTCTAGTTTTTCTGGACTGGAACTGAACAGGGAGTAGACGTACAGTAAACCTTAATGTTTGTGGTGCAAGATATTCAAGTGAGTGGGAGTTACACTGTGGCGAAGAAACGGTTTACTGCAATAGTTTTTTTTTTGTGCTTGTCCCAGGGTGATGGATCCTGGTGAGTTGAGGGAAAAAATGTATCCATGACCAGGCGTAATGGTGGAGCCAGGAGGTGGCCAATGGTGGCGTTGGTCATCATAAATTAATCTTCGGCCATCCCCAATAATGAAACTGTAGTTTTAAGGGTCCAGGGACGAGACACGTCTGTGTTGCACGTTCACTACGTTGCTGTCAGCTTTCCTCAACACGTCTGTGTCGCATGCTAGCTTAGTGCTACGTCAGTAGCATTTTTGCTAGCACGTCTGTATTACGCACCGCCAGTTTAGCGCCACGTTGGTGCCGACGGGGTGGGGGTGGGGGGGCAGTGGTGGACATTTCGTTCGGCAGGGCACTCGGTTCGGTTGACAGGGCGCGGCGCCCTCGTTGTATAACACGAGAAACACTGAAATACGAGACCTGAGTGTAGTTTCAACCCCGATCAGCAAATCTCTGTTTGCGACAAACGTTTACCCTATTTTCCGGCCTATAAGGCACAGTTTTTTTAACTAATTTTCATGTCCTGCGACTTATGAAGCAAAGCGACATATTTATGGATTTTTCCCCATATTTTTAGACCAATTTTTGGCTGAGATATGACAGTTTCCATTCATTCTGACAAAAAAATGGAGCAGTGCCACTTTCGGCCGCTAGGGTCCACCGACCGTTCCCAGCTCATGTGTCCGAAAAAAGCGTCCTCTGCTCGGACTCACTCTGTCGCAGCACGGCCTCCGGAACTCTGGAGGTCTGGACTAGTGTTTGTTAGCAAAATAGCTCAAGAACCACACGACAGATTTTGATGAAACTTACAGAAAGTAATCACTGGATGGACATTTACAACGTATTAGCTGTAGCAGGTGTTTGAGCTAAAATTCGATTTATTTATCATTTATTTTCGCGACCGTTTGGAAGACGTCAAAGTGAAACTATTTAAATCCAGCAGATTTGACCATTACGTGAATTTATTAAAGAATGGTTAAGCTCAGAAACACTTTTGCTATAATGTCAGCTAACAAATATATTTTTTAAGTGTTTATCTTGCTAAATTTTAAAGAAATGAAGCATATCCGCTCACTGCGCGTGCACATGGCAAAACTACTTTTTAAAATTCAGCTGATTTGACAATTACGTGCATTTATTAAGGAAAGGTTAAGCTAAGACACATCTTTGCTATAATTTTCAGCAAACAAATAATTGTTTTTTACCGTGTTAATCTTGTTAAAGTCTTTTCGTGCTCGCTCCTGTGGCCGCCATATGCAGCAGGACGGTGACGCGTAACATACGCAGTGCGTCAGCGGTGACGCATAATAGATGCGACGTATACGGAGGTGCGACACGTTTATGGATTTTTCCAATTTATTGGACAAATTGGACTGATGCGACTTATGGGGCGGAGCGACTTTTCAGCCAGAAATTACTGTACATTGAAACCAGGCAGTGCTTCATATATGTCTATTTTTATATTTGCTTCATAGTTTCTATTTTTTGAGGAACAAACAACAAATAATATCTTATGAGTTGACAGTGTTCGACTCAGACCTCAGCTTTTTCTCACGCTCACATGGAACTCTTTCCTAGCGCTCGGCATTTGAGGCGTCAAGCCTCATTTGTCTTCTCTTGCAAATGTTTAGTTGTCTGTCCAGCGTGAATTACATTCACTAATCTTCCTCAGTCACGTTAGACCTTTCCGTGTTTGAAGTCCTAAAGCCCAGTTCCCACATCAGTTTATTTGACAGTAAACCGATGAGTCATTATGATGATACAGACTCAGAATGCTTCATGCACCGTGCTCTTCAGAGTCAGCGTTTAAACACTGCAAGCTTTAGACGCCCCATGCTTCATTACTGGCTGCTGCTGAAAGGCCAAGGTGTTACGCTTGTGTCTGTTTGTTACTAAAATATCTCATGAAAACACAAAGTTGACAAAACTCAGTCAGCTGTACAGATGTTGAGGTAAAACATAACACATATGCTAACTGATCATGTGACATCTTCAGTTAAAACTTTGCCATTGATTATTACACTAAAACCTGTCCTTCTGTTAGCAAAATAATTTATGATCTTCCGGATGGATTTCAGTGCAACTGAAAAAGTCATTAGATGTACATGTACAATTAACTTTTAAGACAAGTCAATTCAAGAAGGAAACCACAGCCCAAATACATACCTTAGAACCTTAGACGGCAGCGTCTTATACTGCATCACATAGAATTTAAGACTATTTTCAAGGTTCATAATTAAAACAGCAATAACGTCACTTCTCCGATGATGTTAGTTTAAAACTAGCATGAAAGGCGGTGGGCGATATGTATTCCTTAATAGGCCTATGTAGGCCTTATTTCTTCTAGTGTTGCATAAAGCGTACCATGTCTAATAGCTGTTTCTGGCAGTTGGTTCACAAACCACAGCCTTTTATTTTACTTTTGAAAACATCATGTCGTCATTTGTCTGAAATTCTTTCCATATACTTATGGGCGAGAGAAATGCTGCACAGTTTCATAACTCAGGAAAGAGAGCAGCAATGCACTCGTTTTTTTAGCTTTGCTTTTCCAAAGGATCCCTCTTTGTTTTAATAATGAAAACACAGAATGAAGACACTTGGAAAAAGTCTATAAATATAAAAATATATTTTTTAAAGAGAAACTTTTTTAATTACTTGAAACCAACTTGTTTGGCTCCATTTTCCATTAACCCTCACATGACCCTATTTGGCGGAAAATCAGCTATGCATTTATTTTTGTTTGTGTTTTTCTGTGTTTATTTATTTATTTATTTATTTTGGTGTTGTCAAAAAACATGGCAGTTCCTGACAAAGCCATAACATCCATCATTGAGTATCTTGATAAGATAGAAAGGCGTTCTACAAGTACAGTCCATTTACCATTTAAAGGAATTTGCTGTCTGAGCTTTTAAAAAAAAGACGTTGCTCAGTTGAAAATCAGCCACAGGCTGTCGTGAAAATACTGTCAGCACTAACCCAAAGTACAAGTACACACTGAAAACAAAACAAAGAATTTTAATGGAGATTTCCATTTTTTCAGATGTTAATGTTTGCGACAAACACGAGACAGACTTGGATTTAGAGCGAACTTCCTGTAAATGGCCTGCAGTGACCCCGGGCCCAGGGAGGGTTGGAGGAATGTCTGAATCAGTCCCCCAGAGGATTTTAGCCCGACTTAATCTCATCCGTCATTCTTCTCTCTTTCAAACTTACTCTATATGCCTTGCTAACCTTTCCCAAATATCTTAAAAACAATAAAACAAGTTTTTCTATTCTTTTGTGTATTAGGAGACAGAGGAAAGTAGACACTGAAAGATGGAATGTTGCATCAGATTGTAAGGGCAGCCTCCCATCTTGTGTTTGTGATTTAAGGATTTAAATGATCAGATCATTGTAGATCTGTACTGTGTGTACACAAATTTTATTTTGTGACTTTTACAAAGTAATTATTATTATTATACCTTTATTTTACCAGGAAGAAATCCATTGAGATCATCAAGCTCTTCTACAAGGATGTCCTGGACAAATCAGTTAATCATTTTAATCACTTAAATTATCTGACTATGATTTTTTTAATTACCGGTATGTGAGCTGTACAGCACTTTGGTCCTGTGAGTGTTTAACTTGCTCTATAACTAAAGCTGGTATTGTATGGCGTCCATCACTTCCTGCTTGTATTGACAACATATGACCAACTGAAAGACATTGACACTGTTTACAGAGTGTTGATTTGTCCTTTTGCAGCTTATAAAATGCAAATGATTGTTGCTCAGGATGTGCCAGTGCAACAATATCCTTATAAACCCATTCTGAACAGAATTCATCCACAAACAAGCGATGGATGATTTAGGGCTGTTACTTAATGTCTTTTGTAATTTTGTTTGAAAACAATGGTCAGGATGAAGATCTGTGGTGAATAATGTGTACTTTCCTCTAAAAAGCCCTTCGTTGATGGAACAGGGGTTCTGGGTACACCGTATACTTTGATAATTCTGCTCACTGAGGATATTTACGCTCCTTCACGTTTCACCTGTTTGTTGGGAATTTGTTCTAGTAGTAATATTTAGCCCACTTGAGGCCAGAGTTTCCACTTGGAATCCCTTTCCACGAGGCAGATACAGGAACACCTGAAGTCTTTTGGGCAGGTGTTGTGTTGGACATGGTACTACCACACACTCATGTAGTAGCATTTTTGATTCCAACATATAGCATCTTGTTTAGTGAAACACTGTAGGGTGTAGGACACGGAGAGTTCTTTGTTGTGAGATTTCATATTGTTTCCTGCCTTTTCCATCATAGTTTGAGTCTTGAGTGCTTTTCCTTTATGAACCCTATAGACGTGCGATCAGTTGAGGCAGCGTCTCCCCTCATGTGGAAAGCAAAACACATGAATTTAGGTCAGGACCACAGACTGCATGTGCATGCACATACCTCCTCCTCAGCTGGAACAGACTGAAACTGCTGTTCATGCTTTCCCACACTCACGCCAGGAATTCCTTTGCAGCATGACTTCAGATGCAGCGAACGAATAGGACTGGAGGGAGAGGGCATTGAAGCCGGCACTCCCAGCTGGTCTGACTACGGTAGTCTTAGTTCTTGAAATGTGCAAGAAGATGTAGATTAACAGCATCTTTCAAGATCAGATTATGCAACTGGGACAGGCTGACTAATCTGGGGCATGGTGGCGCCGGGCCATTGGGTTACCAGTGTTTGCAGTTAAAGTGTTGTCATAGCGGTCTGGGTGGACATGGTTTGAACTTGCCCTCATCACACTGAAACCAGATGTTTGGTATTCAGACAAATGAGACGTTATTGGGCGTTCGCTGCTCCACCGTTAAAGTTAATTAATGAAGCTTTCTAACCAGGTTGAGTCAGGTCCTCTGGGCAGATTCTTCTTTGTTTAAATGTTTCGTCTTCAATCCAAAAGTTTTTACTTCCGGCTCTTGGCGAAGCAGGTCGCTCTCTGCTCCTCTCCTGCCCTAAAGTTTTCCTCCTCCCTGCTTTTGCATTTTTGTCTCGTCTGCAACTCTTCAGTGCTCACTCGAAGCAATTTGGAAATGGATTTAATTGCGTGGGCTGTCTCCTCTATCGATACATTTTTTTTCCACAAAGCGCTCCGGACCAGGACAACCGGCGTGCCCCCTCGACACGCACGCGCTTGGTGACATTATGGACTCGTGGGGCGAGTGGAAGTTGATGTGTCTGACCGTTCTTTCAGTCGAGGACGTGGAAGATCTGTGGATAATTGGACTTATAGATAGATATAGATTTATTTGTCCCCGTAGGGAAATTAATTTGCAACATTTGTCAGCAGGCATTGACATAAAGGACATACTTATACATACATACATGACATCATCATCCAGCATTACAGCAAAGATGTTTCAGCTCAGTATTTCATGATACCTTAGTATTATTTAATGATTTAATTGCTTGTGGTATGAAATAAAATTTTGTTCTGTTTCTTGAGAATAAAGGAAGGCCATACCTTCGCCCTGAAGGAAGCAACTCAAATTTGGTAGCAGGTGCGGTGCTCTTTGGCTTAGACGGAGGATTCTGCTACTGGAAACTGAGGAAGACTTCCGCGGCGAGCAACGCGCTGTCGAAACTTCCTGCTCAGAATGATTCTTTGATCCGAGCTGTGACCTCAATTAACCAGCTGTTGTTCGAGCTGAATCGCACGATGGGAACAGTGGTGGACGACCGCAGACCTGCGATGCGTTTTGGGACTCGTTTACAGCCGAGCGGGCTACATCAGGTGGGTGACGGGGACCTGTAGCTCGGATTGAATGAAAGCTCACATAATTCGGACGAATTTGGACCAAGACGGCACCTGGACTCAAGAATGCAGTCAGAGTACACTGTAGCCTGCCCTGAAAATAAATAAAGCAGAGTAGTGTAGATATAAAAAGTAGTGTAAATGTAAACAGTAGTAATAAATGTAAACAGTAGTATTGAATGAAAACAGTAGTAATAAATGTAAACAGTGAATGTAAACAGTAGTATGACAGTAGTATGAAAGGCAGTAAGTGATAACACCCTTCATCTTAAAGGTGGTTCTCTGAAATGGAAAGTGTCCTCCTGAAGGGCAAGGCAGAGCTGTGCGTCTGTACGAGCGCTGCGCCACGCGCGTGTGCAGTTCACAGCAGAGCTCAGCGTGAAGCAGCAACGTTTTCGCTCCAAATACTTGATGTCATTTGAGCAGAAGCAGGGCGGAGCGTCTACAAACGGGACAAATTGAGGTCGCTGATTGGTCATTTGCTGACACGCCTACTGATTTGATTGACAGGTCGGGAAAGGCAGAGGGCTGCGCAGCTTTGTTCTGTGTTTATATGTTAATAAAAAGTCCTAAAAATTAGAATTAAAACAGGGAGCGCTGGTCCTTCAGCCCACACAGCAGACCAGCACACCAGGAAATGTTTAGAACCTGCGCATCCACGTTGGACATGACTTTAGTTCACTCGTGACAAGTTCATTCATTCCTCCTCATCGGAGGAGGAAGTGAATGGTGACCGCTTCAAGCGATCACTTGACTTTTGGCAAAAAAACAAAAGAAAAGTCCAGTTCAGCGATGAAGAAGGGATATTTAATACATTTGTGTCTCATACAAAACAGTCCGCCACCGGGCAGTTTATTGTGAGATAACGCGCGCGCGTGAGCGGTCGTAAAATTTGAGCTTGGCGCGTTCACGCCCGCGTTCAAAGGCTTGTGCCGCGGCGCTCACACGGCGTGGCGCGGCGCTCGTCAAAACGCACAGCTCTGCCTGGCCCTTCAGTGTGTTTCAACACAATGTTCTGGGACGAGCTGACTAACTCGGAGTGTGAGGACACAGAGGGGACAATCCGTTGGTAAAAGGCTATCTGACGCATTGTACGACAGATTATCTTAACTTCTGTGCAGACGTGGTCTCCCCTGCTAAGACTGTTCGCTGTCCTCAACGGGAAGAAGTCTACCTTCAGGAAGAGAATATGAGGAGGTGCAGGCAGCACAACAGGAGGTGAAACACTGTGTGAGGGAAGCTAAGAACAGCCACAGGAGAAAGGTGGAGCAGGAACTAAAGGAGAACTCTATGAGGGAGGTCTGGCAATGTGTGAAAACCATCGCACCGCAAATACCAGAGACGCACAATGGAGAAGGTGAGCAAACTGAACCACTTCTATAACTGGTTTAATAAAACCAACCCCCCTCACCCTCACTGCAGCCGCCTCTCCTTCCCTCAACACACCTCTCCCCAGACATCACAGCAGCCGCTGCATCCTCCACCCCCACCCCTTCCTCCATACATCACTGGTTAGAGGACAGCTGAGGAAGCTTCTCCTTGGGAATGCAGCAGGCCTGGACAAGGTGTGTTCTCTACTACAATACTGAAGACCGGCGCTGCTGAAGTGGGTGAACCACTACAACAAAACCTCAACCTTAGTCTGCAGCTAGAAACAGTGTGCACCCTTTGGAAGACATCCCTAATCATTCCGGTTCCTTTGAAGAACCAGCCCAGCGAGTAGAATGACTTCCTACACGTGGCACTCACTTCACAGCTGATGAAGATGTTGGGAGTGGTTCTTCCTGAGCCTCCTCAGACCCCAGGTACAACACGCCCAAGACGGTCTGCATTTTGCGTACCAGGCAGGTGTTGGTGCGGAGGGTGCTACATCAAGCCCATTCACATCTGGATGATGCGGCACAGTGAGGGATCTCTTCCTGGACTTCAATTCATTCAACCTTTATTTAGGCAGGTTAATCCCATTGAACCTCGAAGACTCATTTACAATAGAGACCTGTTTTCAACAAAGAATGACGACAACAGCGACGACAACAGACAATCGTAAAAAACATTATTCTGCTTCTTATGCTTCAGAACAAACTGAACAGGATGTGAGTGGAACTGATGATTTGGATCTCCAGCTACCTCACTGATAGGCTGTTAAACTGAAGAACACCATGTCTAGCATTAATCAGCATTGCCGGAGCACCCCAGGGCACTGTGCTGGCCCCACTTCTCTTTACCCTGTACACCTCAGAATTTTGATACAAGTCTGAACTGTGTCACATCCAGAAGTTCACAGAAGACAGACATTGTTAGGTGGACTGGACAAACTTGACTGGCTGGCTGTGGTCGGTTTGAAGCTGGGCTCTATGGTGATGGTGGCAGAGAACTCTGGATTAACTGCTGGACATTATGGACGATGCCAATCACCCTCTGCACACCGTCGTCAGCACCCAGAAGAGCCTGTTCAGTGACAGACTGCTCCTTCTCATGTGCAGGACTAACAAACTGAAAAACTTATTTGTCCTTCACTGTACAACTCCTCACTGGAAGGAGGTCCTCACTGGAAGGAGGAGGGGTAAGAGGAGAACAGAGGCTGGGAAGGAGCAGCCACCACCACCTTAAAATAACCAGTAACAGGTTATACTGTATAGTGTTATTTACTGGTAAATACTCTATGTACGTACAAAGTATGTATATTATTTTGTTATCTATTTTACTTTGCATTTGTACTTTCTAACGCTTCACCTTTTTTTTAATCTACCACCTGTACAATGCTGCTGGAACTTTAGTTTTCCTGAAGG
>JBBPBX010000140.1:100998-156968 GCA_038048925.1 Garcialebias charrua | reverse complement strand
AACTTTCCGATCACAGGCCCATCTTCTCTAACCTCTGTGCCACCACTCCCTAACCCATTAATAGCTGGTGAAGATTTTCAGTCATCCAGGACATGGTAATTTCAAAAAAGTTAGACAAAAATAATAAAGTATAAATTAAAGTATAATAAATAAAGTCCAGTTGTTTTTGTCTTGAACATTTTTTGCATTTGTCATTATAGCCGCATTTACCTATTACATGATATAACGGCACGCCTTACTGCTGCTACTACTCTGCTGCCATCAAGTAGCTGAAAGTGGTACTGCACAATTTTTTTTTCAATCAGAATGAATGAAAACAGTCAAATCAGCCAAAAAAATTGTTTATAAATATGGAAAAAATCCATAAATACGTCACTTTAGCCTATAAGTCGCAGGGCATGTAAATTTTTTTTTTTTTTTAAACGCAAGTTTTATGGCGAAAAATACAGTACCTAGAACAGGTAGGATATTATTTATTCATAACCTTTTCACAGAACCCCACTTCAGAAGTGCTGAATTGTTACTACAGTATAAGAGATATAAATGTATATGCATGCCTCACTGATTTTCTTTTTGTTTTTTTAGGTTTCATCGGCCTTAGCATCCACACTCTGAAAATGAAGCACTTAAGATGTCTGTGAAAAGAAGCTTCTTCGTTCGCAGAGTGCCCTTTTTGTCCTTGATAGAATGTGCTGTACTGTTGATCAGGGAACGCCTGGAACTGACTCACAGTGCTTGTTGCCCTCTCCCCCTCCTGCACTGCTTTTGCTGAACTGAGGTGGTGGTGGGTGTGGACCAGATGCAGTATTTCTCCTGATGATGGGGAGAGCCACGTGCCAATGAAGTACGGAGGTGGCAGAGGACCTACACTACAGGGCTTACTCTCCCTTTGCTGTTGTGTGGTAACCCTCAGGGACTCAGATCTAGTTAAAACCTTTAATGCGGCCTCATTATGTGTTGCCTTTTTTTCTTCTTTGCTGATTATGGAAACACTAACTCATCTTGTTAATGTAATAGCTTAAAATGTAAAAAATGGTAATAATAATGAATGACCTATCGCACTTCACACAGTAATAATAGATAACTGAGACTGGAACAAGAGTGGACCTGAATGGAGAGGACTTGGAAAGTCTGCTTTAGGAACTGGACATCTCTGGGATATTGTATGTTTTATATTGATTATGTACAGACTTCTACTGTTATACTTTAGGTCGCAATGAGAGAATATTCTGTAATGCACAAGACATTTTATTTTGTAATTTTGATTACACTGGTTGGGAACAGCTTTTATTTGAGCCTTTTATCGTTTGTACTTGCCTGCATTTGTGGTTGTGACGTGAGGTGGCCGATTTAACGTCAAACCAGTTAAGAGTTCACTTTTTTTTTTAAAGGGTTTAATGGCGAGGTTATGAGAAATTGCTGCCTTATGTGTTTAAAGAAATAGTTTTAACCGCAGGTAAAATATCAATTGTTCATACTTTTTCACAAAAACCTTGTTTTAAAATATCTGAACTGTCACTTTAAAAAGAAAGGGGCAACTTGATGGGGTGCTGGTGTTTTTAACGTGCCAACAACAGAAACGCCTAAAGGACTTAAAGCAGTGGTTCTCAAACTGGGGTCCCTGGACCCCCGGGGGTCCATGAGCCAGTGCTTGGGGGGGTCCGAAAAAATAAAATTACAACCACTCAAATGTCTAACAACCCCTTAAAATACAACAAAATGCAGGAAATAACATCTACTTTATACAAAATTTTCTAAGTGCGGACCCTGCACACACACACACACACACATTATTTGGCAATATTAAGTAGCAATACATTATGTTAATTATGTAAATACCTGTAGGTAAAGTTTTAAAGGGGGTGTTAATTTTCTCAAAATGTAATTTTTGGAAGTTGAAATTTAAAAAAATTGTTCAATTAAATGTGTCTTGAATGAAAAATACCTCATGTTTAAAAGTATAAAAATTGTGTTAACACTAGTAATGAACAGGTCTTAAGTATTTATGTTACACAAATATTTCCATTGCATTAAAGAGACAATTTGAAGAAAATTATTTAAAAAACGTGAGGGTTATGAGGGGGTCCCTGAAACTTTTTCTCCCTGTAAGGGGTCCTTAAACCCAACAAGTTTGAGAACCTCTGACTTAAAGGATACAGCTGTTTTCAATCAGGATGTGAATTCCAGTGCCACTGCATCTGGATGGTCTCTCTTCATTTATACTTTTTTATGAGTTTTTGTACTTCCCTTTAAAGAGCTAATGTTGCAATGCATTCTATAGCTGTTTTAAATAAGGTCATGTGTTTAAACTTTAGATATGAGCGTAGATCAGGGATTTATCAAAAAATCAGAAAATGTATAAACGGTCAACAGGGAGTCGTTCTGAACCTGCAGAAGTGTTTTATCTTATATATTTCTGTCTGGCCAGTAGCTTACAGGGTTCTCTTTGCTGTGTACAGGTTGTTATAGGTTTAATTGATGCTTCTGTATAGCTCGTCTTCCTTTCATTTGAAAAGATATTTTAAATATAAAGGTAATATAGGTTGCTATTTTTTTAAGTACAGAATATTAGATTATGATTAAATGCTACAAGAATAGAAATATGAAAGTGTACTTTTCTCCTGTAAAAAAATAAGTTCATTTTTAATCGAATGTGGAAATGTATGAGCTGACAATTTTCTTTTTAACTGTAAATAGTCACATCTGAATCTAATAAAAAAAAGTGATATAATAATCTAACTGCCTGTGAAATGAAGCTGGACATGGCTCTTTTTTCTGTTTGCCTCTCATATAGAATCAGAATCAACCTTTATAGTCATTGCATGAAGCACAATGAAATAAATAATGATGGACTGGAGACATGTCCAGGGTGTCCCACGCCTCTCACACAGTGACTGCTGGATGTGGGCACCAGTGACCCCCATGACCCAAAAAGGAAGAAGCAGGTAAAGATAATGGATGGATGTTAATAACTAAACAGAAATAACTACTGTACTGTCCTCATTTGGTTTGAGGATGGTAACTGGTCTCCATTTAACACTTCTTTAAAATAAAGAACAATTATGTATTTGGTACATGCAACACAAACATTTACAAAAAAACATTTTTTCAGGTATAGTACTTAATTATTTACTTAATGATTTTTATTTCATGCCGCGAAAAGGCAAGGGTGAATGTACAGTACCGGTATTATCTTTGCCTGTTGTGTGTTTATCCATCCAACCTTCCGTTTACCTGCTTCTTTTTGGGTTGTGGGGGTCACTGGTGCCCATATCAAGCGGTCACTGTGTGAGGGGCGGGGGACACCCTGGACAGGTCAGAGACAAGAGACCATAGAGACAAACAACCATAGAGACCATAGAGACAAACAACCATTCACTCACACCTAGAGACAATTAGAGTTACACATCAGCCTATCATGCATGATTTTGGTCTGTGGGAGGAAACTGGAGTACCTGGAGAAAATCCACACATGCACGGAGAGAACATGCCAACTCCACCCAGAAAGGTCCCACCTGCTGGTATCCATGGCAACCTGCTCGCTGAGGCAGCAGCTCTACCAACTGCACCACCGTGCTGCACGTTGTGTGTGTTTATGTGACAATAAAATATATTGTGCACCATTGGATGCATTTTATTGAAACTGAATCATTGGATGTACCTACACAACTAATTAAATTGTTTACTTTTGGAGCCAACCCAATTCAAGATGGTTACTACAGCAAATTCAAAATGGCTGTAATTCAGCAAATTTTACAAACGCTGCTAAAATTTGGTGACTATAGCTTGTCATTCACAACACATTCAAGTGCTACTCGCTGGCTAAGATCTTTACTTAGAACTTTATATTAACTTTTGGCGTCAACCCTGTTTGCTAGATTTTTTATGAACCACCTTTCAGCTTTTCCCTCTTCAGGGTCACCACAGCGAGTCATCCTCCTCCAGCTCACTCTGTCCTCTGCTCTGTCCTGTCCTCACTCAACTACCTTCATGTCCTCTCTAACTGCATCCATATATCTCCTCTTTGTCTTTTTCCTGGCAGCTGCATTTCTAACATCCTTATACCACTGTCCCTCCTCTGGACATGTCCAAATCATCTTAGTCTGGCCTCTCTGGAAGGTCTACAGTGACTGGTCTGGATGACTATCGGCCAGTGGCCCTCACCCCGATAGTCGCGAAATGCTTCGAAAAACTGGTCATGTCCCACATAAAAACATCCGTCAACATCAACAAGGACCCTCATCAGTATGCATACCACGAAAACTGATCAACAGAGGACGCCATCTTTTCCATGGTCCACACTGCTCTCACCCACCTGGATCAGAAGGACTCATACGTCCGTATGCTCTTTGTGGACTTCACATCTGCCTTCAACACCATGATCCCCCAAACTCTGATGGACAAACTATTCACACTAGGACTAAGCCCCTCCATTTGTAACTGGGTACTAGACTTTTTAACAAACAGACCACAGTCCGTGAGGATCCACAACTTCTCCTCCTCCACCATAACCCTCAGCACTGGCTCTCCTCAAGGATGTGTGTTGAGCCCTCTCCTGTTCACTCTGCTCACATATGATTGTACAGCCACACATCCAGGCTGTCATATTGTTAAGTTTGCAGATGATACAGCTGTGGTGGGATGCATCACAAACAATGATGAGTCCAGCTACAGGCAGGAGGTGGAACACCTGGAGAGCTGGTGCAAAGAGAATAACCTTCACATCAATGTGAAGAAGACAAAGGAGATGATTGTGGACTTCAGAAGGAACAAACACACCCACACCCCACTGAACATAAGAGGATCTGCGGTGGAAGTGGTCTCCAGCTACAAGTACTTGGGTGTACACATGAATGATAACCTCAGCTGGAGCAACAACACCACCAGCCTGATCAAGAAAGGTCATCAGAGACTCTACTTCCTCAGACGGCTGAGACGAGCTGGTCTGAGCAGCCCAGTCCTCACCTCCTTCTACAGGTGTGCAGTGGAGAGCATCCTGTGCTCCAGCATCAACGTGTGGCATGGAGGCTGCACAGCTGCAGAAAGAAAAGCTCTACAGAGAGTGGTGAAGGCTGCACAGAAGATGTTGGAGTCAGTCTCCCCACCATCACAGACATCTACACCTCCAGATGCAGGAAGAGGGCCACCTGCATCATGAAGGACCCCACTCACCCAGCACACACACTTTTGCCCCACTCCCCTCAGGAAGGAGGTTGAGGAGCATTAAGTGTAGAACCACTAGACTGAGGAACAGCTTCTACCCTGAGGCTGTTAGACTCATGAATATCTAACCAGAATAATCACTGTGAAATATCACATCATGTTGCTGCTGATCTGTTTCATGTTGCTGCTGATCTGTTTCATGTTGCTGCTGATCTGTTTCATGTTGCTGCTGATCTGTTTCATGTTGCTGCTGATCTGTTTCATGTTGCTGCTGATCTGTTTCATGTTGCTGCTGATCTGTTTCATGTTGCTGCTGATCTGTTTCATGTTGCTGCTGATCTGTTTCATGTTGCTGCTGATCTGTTTCATGTTGCTGCTGATCTGTTTCATGTTGCTGCTGATCTGTTTCATGTTGCTGCTGATCTGTTTCATGTTGCTGCTGATCTGTTTCATGTTGCTGCTGATCTGTTTCATGTTGCTGCTGATCTGTTTCATGTTGCTGCTGATCTGTTTCATGTTGCTGCTGATCTGTTTCATGTTGCTGCTGATCTGTTTCATGTTGCTGCTGATCTGTTTCATGTTGCTGCTGATCTGTTTCATGTTGCTGCTGATCTGTTTCATGTTGCTGCTGATCTGTTTCATGTTGCTGCTGATCTGTTTCATGTTGCTGCTGATCTGTTTCATGTTGCTGCTGATCTGTTTCATGTTGCTGCTGATCTGTTTCATGTTGCTGCTGATCTGTTTCATGTTGCTGCTGATCTGTTTCATGTTGCTGCTGATCTGTTTCATGTTGCTGCTGATCTGTTTCATGTTGCTGCTGATCTGTTTCATGTTGCTGCTGATCTGTTTCATGTTGCTGCTGATCTGTTTCATGTTGCTGCTGATCTGTTTCATGTTGCTGCTGATCTGTTTCATGTTGCTGCTGATCTGTTTCATGTTGCTGCTGATCTGTTTCATGTTGCTGCTGATCTGTTTCATGTTGCTGCTGATCTGTTTCATGTTGCTGCTGATCTGTTTCATGTTGCTGCTGATCTGTTTCATGTTGCTGCTGATCTGTTTCATGTTGCTGCTGATCTGTTTCATGTTGCTGCTGATCTGTTTCATGTTGCTGCTGATCTGTTTCATGTTGCTGCTGATCTGTTTCATGTTGCTGCTGATCTGTTTCATGTTGCTGCTGATCTGTTTCATGTTGCTGCTGATCTGTTTCATGTTGCTGCTGATCTGTTTCATGTTGCTGCTGATCTGTTTCATGTTGCTGCTGATCTGTTTCATGTTGCTGCTGATCTGTTTCATGTTGCTGCTGATCTGTTTCATGTTGCTGCTGATCTGTTTCATGTTGCTGCTGATCTGTTTCATGTTGCTGCTGATCTGTTTCATGTTGCTGCTGATCTGTTTCATGTTGCTGCTGATCTGTTTCATGTTGCTGCTGATCTGTTTCATGTTGCTGCTGATCTGTTTCATGTTGCTGCTGATCTGTTTCATGTTGCTGCTGATCTGTTTCATGTTGCTGCTGATCTGTTTCATGTTGCTGCTGATCTGTTTCATGTTGCTGCTGATCTGTTTCATGTTGCTGCTGATCTGTTTCATGTTGCTGCTGATCTGTTTCATGTTGCTGCTGATCTGTTTCATGTTGCTGCTGATCTGTTTCATGTTGCTGCTGATCTGTTTCATGTTGCTGCTGATCTGTTTCATGTTGCTGCTGATCTGTTTCATGTTGCTGCTGATCTGTTTCATGTTGCTGCTGATCTGTTTCATGTTGCTGCTGATCTGTTTCATGTTGCTGCTGATCTGTTTCATGTTGCTGCTGATCTGTTTCATGTTGCTGCTGATCTGTTTCATGTTGCTGCTGATCTGTTTCATGTTGCTGCTGATCTGTTTCATGTTGCTGCTGATCTGTTTCATGTTGCTGCTGATCTGTTTCATGTTGCTGCTGATCTGTTTCATGTTGCTGCTGATCTGTTTCATGTTGCTGCTGATCTGTTTCATGTTGCTGCTGATCTGTTTCATGTTGCTGCTGATCTGTTTCATGTTGCTGCTGATCTGTTTCATGTTGCTGCTGATCTGTTTCATGTTGCTGCTGATCTGTTTCATGTTGCTGCTGATCTGTTTCATGTTGCTGCTGATCTGTTTCATGTTGCTGCTGATCTGTTTCATGTTGCTGCTGATCTGTTTCATGTTGCTGCTGATCTGTTTCATGTTGCTGCTGATCTGTTTCATGTTGCTGCTGATCTGTTTCATGTTGCTGCTGATCTGTTTCATGTTGCTGCTGATCTGTTTCATGTTGCTGCTGATCTGTTTCATGTTGCTGCTGATCTGTTTCATGTTGCTGCTGATCTGTTTCATGTTGCTGCTGATCTGTTTCATGTTGCTGCTGATCTGTTTCATGTTGCTGCTGATCTGTTTCATGTTGCTGCTGATCTGTTTCATGTTGCTGCTGATCTGTTTCATGTTGCTGCTGATCTGTTTCATGTTGCTGCTGATCTGTTTCATGTTGCTGCTGATCTGTTTCATGTTGCTGCTGATCTGTTTCATGTTGCTGCTGATCTGTTTCATGTTGCTGCTGATCTGTTTCATGTTGCTGCTGATCTGTTTCATGTTGCTGCTGATCTGTTTCATGTTGCTGCTGATCTGTTTCATGTTGCTGCTGATCTGTTTCATGTTGCTGCTGATCTGTTTCATGTTGCTGCTGATCTGTTTCATGTTGCTGCTGATCTGTTTCATGTTGCTGCTGATCTGTTTCATGTTGCTGCTGATCTGTTTCATGTTGCTGCTGATCTGTTTCATGTTGCTGCTGATCTGTTTCATGTTGCTGCTGATCTGTTTCATGTTGCTGCTGATCTGTTTCATGTTGCTGTGTTCATTCGTGTCCATCTGCTCATACAGACTCATGTTCATGCTGCTGTTTGGAGTAAGTAGTGTTTTTCTATGATATTAGTGCTTAGTGTATTTTTTTAGTTGATGTTTTTCTTAGTTCATATCTTAGATGTTACTGTTTTTCTCTTACATTTTATTGTTGGATGTAACTGGGACCCTACATAATCTCGTTTCATCACATGTACCACATGTGGTGCAAATAGCAATAAAGATTACCGTATCTGACTCTGACTCTCTGACTCTAACTTTATCTCCCTCATTCCTGATCTTATCCATCCTTGTCACTCCTAAGGAGAACAGGAGAACATCAACATCTTCATTTCTGACACTTCCAGTTCTTTCTCCTGTCTTTTTGTCCATGTCTCTGTCTCCAGACCGTACAACATATGCACTTTGAGATTTTCATTAATGAAAAGTGCGTTATAAATTGAATTCATTATTATTATTATTATTATTATTATTATTATTATTAACATAGCTTGTCTCACCACTGTCTTGTAAACTTTTCCTTTGACCTTTGCTGACACCATTTTGTCACAAATCACTCCTAAAACTTTTCTCCATTCACTCCATCCTGCCTGGACTCTCTTTTTCACCTCTTTACCACATTCCCCATTTTCCTGGACAGTGGACCCCAAGTACTTAAAATTGTGCACCTTTGTGACCTCTGATCCTTGTAGCCTCACTGTTCCACCAGCCTCTCTCTCATTCACACACATGTACTCTGTCTTGCTACAGCTGACTTTCATTCCTCTTCTATCAAGTGCAAACCTCCACCTCTCCAAGTTCTCTTACACCTGTTCTCACCACAGATCACAATGCCAAAGTAAAAATTGTCATATACCACTGAACAGAATTTAATGAAAACTTTCAGAAAACAATCACTGAATCTACCAGTCATACATTTTTTGAGTCAATCCAATTAACTGATATTGGTCAACACAATAATGGCTCTTACTGTTTGAATCTTACAGATAAAGCTAAAAAAAATTGGTAGTAGCTGAGAGTCGTTGATAACTCCATACCATTTTATTTATAGAGCACTTAAAACAGCGACAATGCCAACCAAAGTGCTGTGCAAACAACAGGCAACATACAAAATGAAGTTAAAAAAACAGAATATAGACATAAAATCATTGCAGATAATAAATATAACGACCAAACACAGACCATCTGGTGTTGAAAGCAACAGAATAGTAGTGAGTCTTTAAACGGGATTTGAAAACCGAGAGGGAGGAGGCCTGTCTGATGAGCAGAGGTAACTCGTTCCAGAGTCTTGGTCCTGCTACAGAGAAGGCCCTGTCACCTCTGCGCTTAAGACGAGATCCTGGAACTGTGAGAAGTATCAGGTCCGCTGACCTCAGGGAACGTGGTGGGACATACGGTTGTAACAAATCAGAGAGCTAGGCGGGGGCAAGACTGTTCAGCGATTTGTAGACATAGCCTACAGGATAATTTTGAACTGGATTCGAAGATGAACCGGTAGCCAGTGCAGGAAGGCCAAGACTGGTGTAATGTAAGACGTAATGTGTTGCTTTTATCTAGCATGTTCAAACAGATTTCTACAATAAAATACTATTTTTTTTCATATTGCTTTGCTACAATTAAGTTCTACATACAAATGAAATTATTTGGGTAATAAATTGAAAGAAATCTGGCAATCATCTCAATGCATAAAATAAATTCTAAAAAAGTTTTGAAATGTTTCACTCTATACGTAATAAATCTATGTAATATATGAATGTACCTGTTCAGGCTGTTGTTTTATTATATTACAGGACCGAGAATATGTAGGGCACATGTGTCAAACTCAATGCCTGGGGGCCAAATGTGGCACTCGTTGACATCTTATCTGGCCCCCAAGATGTTATTTTAAATGTAAAACAATTTTTTTCACTTGAATTTTTTTCAGTATTCTGCTTACGATTTGGTGGCCTTAGAATCACATCTCTGTTTTTTGCAGATGATGTGGTCCTATTGGCTTCATCAGGTCGTGATCTACAGCTTTCGCTGGAGCGGTTTGCAGCCGAGTGTGATGCGGCCGGGATGAGGATCAGTTCCTCCAAGTCCGAGGCCATGGTCTTGAGCCGGAAAAGGGTAGCATGCCCTCTCCGGGTCGGGGAGGAGGTCCTGCCCCAAGTGGAGGAGTTTAAGTATCTCGGGGTCTTGTTCACGAATGAGGGAAAACTGGAGCGTGAGATCGATAGGCGGATAGGTGCAGCGTCCGCAGTGAAGCGGGCGCTGTACCGGTCTGTCGTGGTGAAGAGAGAGCTGAGTCGAAAGGCAAAGCTCTCAATTTACCGATCGATCTACGTTCCCACCCTCATCTATGGTCATGAGCTTTGGGTTGTGACCGAAAGAACGAGATCTCGGATACAAGCGGCTGAAATGAGTTTTCTCCGCAGGGTGTCTGGACTCTCCCTTATGCCTGGTCCTCACTGAACGCATCCAAAAGCTCCCAACGCACCGTGTTTGCTGCTTGTCAACAGATGTCTGTTTCCACTGCAGACGCGCAGTGGGCGCAACGTGTGGCTCCCTTCCCGGTCAGATACTGTAGTGTTGTTTTGCTGTGCAGATAAAATCAGCTTCACGTCAGCCTCGTTAACACTTGAGTGGGTTTTCTACGAGCCGAACTGCAACTCCAAAAGTCTTTGTTGAGATTAAAACATTTTTTTTATGTTTGGGTTGATGTACACTCGAGTGGAAAGCAGCAACTTTAAAAATGCCAGGTTTTCCTACCGGATGCTGTTTTCGTCCACAGAAAGTCCCGTCGTCGTTGTGTCATCACATAGCAGAGAGTCTCTCCCGAGTGGTTGCTGCGACGCTACGAGCAGCAGAAGCAGGCATATTCCTGCTTCCTGCTGCTCTGCTGTTCGGCTGCGCGCGTGCGTGAAAAGGGACTGCCGGGTCCTGCTGCGCTGCTTGAAATGCTGTAGATGCGCCGCATCACGTCACGCTGCTCCAAGATGCGCGGCCCCATAGACTTTCAATGTAAAGTGGCTGCTTCAGCTGCGCGAGATGCGTTTGGTGAGGATTCAGCATTAGAGATAGGGTGAGAAGCTCAGTCATCCGGGAGGGACTCGGAGTAGAGCCGCTGCTTCTCCACATCGAGAGGAGCCAGTTGAGGTGGCTCGGGCATCTGGTTAGGATGCCTCCTGGACGCCTCCCTGGTGAGGTGTTCCGGGCATGTCCCACCGGGAGGAGACCCAGAGGAAGACCCAGGACACGCTGGAGGGACTATGTTTCTCGGCTGGCCTGGGAACGCCTTGGGATTCCCCCAGAGGAGCTGCTCCAAGTGGCTGGGGAGAGGGAAGTCTGGGCCTCCCTACTTAGGCTGCTGCCCCCGCGACCCGACCCCGGATAGGCGGAAGACAATGGATGGATGGATGGATGGATGCTTAAGAAGTCAAAAGTGCAGAACGTCAAATGAGACCAGTCAAACTCTTTTGTGAGGAACCTGCAATCAAGAAAAGATGTTGGCTATCTCACTTGAGTTAATATAGATTTTGAAACTGGCCCTTAGTTTGAAAAAGGTTTTAATTTTGGCCCTCTTTTGTAAGTGAGTTTGACACCCCTGAGCAGGGCACCCGACTCGGGACCCAAAGGTCCTGGGTTCAATCCCTGGTCATTGCACATCTCGTGGTGTTTCTGAGCAGGACACCCTATCCCCAGTTGATCCAGGGGCTTCTTCCATGGCTGCCCACTGCCCCACCTAGTGGATGGGTTAAAAGCAGAGAGCCAATTTCACCATTGTATGGGAACAAACAATGATGATAATACATAACAATGATGATAATACATAACTGCAGGGACTATGTTTCTCGGCTGGCCTGGGAACGCCTTGGGATTCCCCCAGAGGAGCTGCTCCAAGTGGCTGGGGAGAGGGAAGTCTGGGCCTCCCTACTTAGGCTGCTACCCCCGCGACCCGACCCCGGATAAGCGGAAGAAAATGGATGGATGGATAATACATAACACATTACAGGTAGTCCTCGGGTTACGACTAGGGGTCCACCGATTGCAATTTTTTGGCCGATCACCGATTTCTACAAAGTGTGACTTGCCGATTCCGATTTTGGCCGATACCTATTTAGTTTTATAAGCAACACTGTTAGATGTTGTAAGGTCACAATGCGCCTTCAAATTTCAATCTTATTTTGTTGAAAAACAGACCCTTGAACAATATTCTAGAAACAATACAAACTTGTTTTAACTGGTCACAAGGTAGTGCTCTGAAATATAAATGACGTTTAGACAATTGTTGTTAAAACTAAAAACAAAATCTGTAAAATCGGTTTCTCATGCAAGCATTGGCCGATTTCCCAAAATTAAGGAAATCGGGGCCGATTTATCGGTGCACCCCTAGTTACGACGGTCTCGAGTTATGATGTTTCGGGGTTACGACGCATCTCCCATTTACTATGAACAGCCTTATTTCGAGTTACGCAGGTTTAAGTTATAAACGTTGTAACGCAGCGGCCGCTGCGGCGGAAGAATACAGTATTGTACTGTACGCGGTGCAGCGGCGAAGGAATATAGAGGCGGAGGAATACATAGGCAGAGGAATACGTTACGTACTGTAAACGCTCTGGACCGAGGTGGACGGCAGAACCAGCGGCGCAGCAGTGGAAAAGTACATTGGCGGAGGCCTTACTGCAAACGTTCTGGACCGAGGTGGATGGCGGTTTTACGTCGTAAACGGAGGTGGGCGGCGGTTTTATGTCGTAAACGGAATACGGAGGATGGACCGATGTGGACAGCGGTTTTACGTCGTAAACGGAATACGGTATATGGAGGATGGACAGTGGTGGATGGCGATTTTACGTTGTAAACGGAGGTGGACGGCGGTTTTACGTCGTAAACGGAATACGGAATACGGAGGATGGACAGAGGAGTACGGCGTCACCAGCATCCAGCATCCAAATAGGCCATTAACTCTTTTTGCATTTCATTATGGCTCCCAAACGTATGTGTTTTTTGATAAGGGTACTGTGTTAGGATAGGCTAAGTGCTTGGTAATACAGTACTGTACATGTACAGTAAATGGTGCAGTATGTATGTATATTTCAACTTACGTCGAAAATCGGTTTACGACTCTGCATAGGAACGGATCTACGTCGTAAGTCGAGGACTACCTGTATATTATATTATTATTATTGTTTAGTATATATATTTATCTTGGAGCCTTGTACTGTATACTGTTTATTTTTATACTTTATATTTATGCTATTTTGGGGTGTAACAGGGACCAGTACCGTACAGTACATTCGTTCCACCTCATGTACTACATGTCACAATAAAGAACCTTTAATTTCACTTTCTGAAATGACGTCTGACCAAAAAAAAAAAGTTTTAACTTTTTTACAATTTTCTTATATTTTAGATGCACCTGTAAGTGGTTGCACTGAGCAAAATGCGATATAAAGTTTAGGCATGCATCGAAATAACCACGATTTGTGTTGAGTCTCATACAAAAAGAGTTTTGGAATACTTTTTAAGCTGTAGTATTTTATAGTGCGGTATTACTCGCCATTACAGCCTAATAAATGATCAAAATAGTTAATGTTGGCGTTTAATTTTATTTCTTAAAAAGTTTCAAGAAACAAAAGGAGCCCCTCTCTCCCTCAGAGGTGTTACTGTCCCTTTAAGAGAACGTGCTCGTTTCAAAGAACGTGACGTCACGTCCCGCGTGCATTTCATGTCTGAAAGTCGGTAACAGGCTGTGTATGGTCACCTCCACGTAAACCACAAACTTCTTTAAGCTTTCAGGTTAGTGTATTATCTTCTTTAAACTCTTTCATAGCACAAACAACTCACAGATAAACACGACGTTACCGGCGCGCGACCTGTTATATGGTTTGTGACGTAAATCCATCCATTCCTGACTGTGATGCTAACCCTGAAAGCTAGCATGTTATAGCTAGTTAACGGTTATCCCAATGTTATTTAAAGCCACTTGGACAACGTATTTAGTTCTAGTAATGTATAATTTACATGTTACTGCATCAGTGACAGCTAAGCTGATTTGGTCCCGCTTTTTTTTTTTTTACTGTAAGAGAAATTAACCTGAAGTTCAGCCTTCATCTTGCTAACTGTTAGCGCTGACACACATGTGTGCAGCTCAGTTTAAAACTATCCTTGCTTGGTGAGCAGTGCTGCACGGGACTTTTGACAAAGTATGTTCGTGTTTTCATTCATTTTTTGTGAGTTCCTAAGCTTATAGTCCTGTTAGTGTTGCATTGTGCTAATTTTTCACGCTTGTTTTTTCGAGCCTTGAGAGCAGATGTGAAGGAAATCCAGCTGTATCCGGAAGGAATGTAAACCAGTGTTGACGCGTTTTAAGGCTTTTGTTTTTAACCGAAACTGAGCTGAGTGGAAGTTTTATATATATTAATTATTTTGGTTTTCATGACACTTGCATATATTTAAAAAATCTAGAATGATTTCAAATTGATACTGTTTAACTGTGCTTATGACAAAACTGGCTAAAGTTGAATTCACTCCATTATTTCTGATCTGGGAAGGGTTGCAAGCATGAAATCCTCGTCATCTAGTCGGTCCACTATCTTTACTCCATACAGTACTTTGTCAGGAGTTGACAATTTTATAATGAAAATCATATCCTGGCAGCCATGACCACCATAAAAATCACCTTGTGTATTCCCCATTTTATACAGATTACTGTAACTCAAGGAAGGTGGCTTTATTGTCATTTGCATCACATATGGTACATAAGGTGGAACAAAATTGTATAGTCAAGGTCCAAGTTACACACAAAAAATAGCAATAATATAAGTGTGTTTAGAAGAAACAGTATACTGTACAAGGATCCAAGATATACACTAAACAATAATAATAACATATAATAAGGTGTATTGAACAGCAGCTTGAATGGTTAGCCTTAGAAGATGGGTATGAATAAATATACAGTAATATACAGGTCTCTCTTGTAAATGAGTCCTCGTGACTAAATGAGACTAACCTGTATAAATAAAGGTTAAATGAATAGCAGCTTATGGGTAAGAAATCAGTAGCATGTATAATCAGCAGCACAGTAAAGTGTGTCTTTAAGGGTGACATAGCTGTCATGTATGTTAATGTTGAATACAACTTGCCTCAAATGTATTTTCAAGACGGGGCTACTTTTCATTTCTGAGTGCTTTTTTAAATTTCCTGATGCAACAGCTGTTGAGTCAGCTGCTGAAATGAACAGCTGCTGAGCCCCTTCAGCTTTGTCTAATGTCACAGCTTTGATAAAGGCTGTTTTGTCTTTCTCCTCCTGGTTTGGTTTTGTAGGTTGTCAGATGGTTTTATCTTTACTGTCTATTTGGTAAAAGCCCCAGGCATTGTGATAACATTTAACATTCCATTAGAATTTGGACACTTGTGGGATTTGCAACTTTGATGCCATCTTTTATTTTAACTTCTTGTTTTATGAGGAAAAAGTTTTTGGTAAAATATCCTAGTTATGATTGTTCTTCCTAACCATGTGTTTTCTTTCAGTGTTGCTGCCATGCCTCCCAAAAAGTCCATCAACAAAAGAAAGACTTCACCTGCTGTAGAAGATCTTAAACTATGCAAAAAATTTAAAGGTAAAATATTATTAGAAGTAGTGGTTGGATTGTAGTCATATCTAAACAAACTTAAGTCAGGTTCTCTGGATGGATTTAAAAAAAATTGTTGAAATGTTTCGTCTTTTATCCAAAAGACTTTGTCATTCTGAGGAGCTGTATTCAGCTCAGTGTTATAAATAGCACCTTCTCATAGTGGATCAACCAGTTTGCTGCTGACAGCCAAAACTAGCTGCTCACATGATTAAGGAGGACCATCCGCCTAACAATGGACCGTTAGCACCCTCATGGTTGTTTGCTATTCACAAGGGGCTGAGTGATACTAGCAATAACAGCATTGTAAGAGGGGGACCGTTGAACACAGGGGCCTCTGCTCCTGTTAATGATGGACGGTTTCTTTTCACAAAGATGGCCTCCTTCACTACTCTCTCATACCATCGTTCCTCTCTATCAAGGATGTGAAGTTCACATCCTTGACAGAGAGGAATGTTCACATTGTGAACATCTTCATTCCTGAAAGAGTGGCCTCTGGCCTGGAGAGGAGTGTAGACCTCACCCCAAAATTACACTACATACGGTCCGCTCCGCTCCGCAGGTCGCAGCTGAGCGTCTCAAACTCCAATTTCCACTTCCTCCTCTCAGCTCAGGTCCGCCTGCATGCGCCGCTCCTAGACGCATGCGCGGGATTTGCGGGATCGCGCGATAAATCAAGTGATAAATAAGTAAGTCAGAACAAAACAATTCATTCGGTGGAAGAAGGAGAACAACAGTAGAGACTGCTGCCTTGATCTTCTCTCGTAAATGAGCGACAGGACATGGTTTGAGCAACAGGAAGTGAGGTATTACATTTTCAGAATAAAATACTTTATTTATTTATTTCTTGTATTGCGTTTGTAGGCGTAGTCATAAATGATAGTTTGAAAGCATTTTTGTACAAATAAATCCGTATAGAGCTAGGATTAAGTCCGCCCGTGGTGATTTTATTTTGTAAATACGGAAGTTGTGCTCGTTCCTTTTCCTGTTGGTGCCTCCGCACAGCTCCGGCGTCCGGCAGAAATAGAAAAATTTCTAATTTTGACGGACTGCCGTCCGCTCTCCGCAGCTCGCCGCCGCCGTGCGGAGCCAGTGTAAACTCTGTCATTGATTATAAAGGGTGCGTATTTGCTGCGGAGGTCGGACCGGAGCGGGGCGGAGCCGCAACGCGTGTGGTGTAATTTTGGTGTCAGAGTCCTGGCCTGATCAACATCATCAGGTCAGGACTCTGAGGTCTACACTCATCTCCAGGCCAGCGGTCACTCGTTCAGGGATGATTTTCACATCCTTGATAGAGAGGAACGATTGTTTGAGAGAGGAGTAAAGCCCCCAGTATACTCCTGCGTACATCCATACGCAGCTGTACGCACGTACTACGCATACATCCATACGCAGCTGTACGCACGTACTACGCAGAGGTTCAAGCGTACCCCCGCAGGGCATGTACGCGCAAAGCTCAATTTTTACGACCGCGTACGCAAATGCGGTGTCTCACAGTAAACTGCCCGGAGCCGGACTGTTTTCTATGCGACACAAATGTATTAAATTCCCCTTCTTCATCCTTGATCTGGCCTTTTCTTTTTTTTTTTGCCAAAAGTCAAGTGATCGCTTCCTCCTCCGCTGAACGAATTTGTCACGAGCGAATTAAACTCAGGTCCAGCGTGGCTGCGCGAGGGTCTGCAGATTTCCTGGTGTGCTGGTCTGATGTGTGGGCTGCAGGACCAGCGCTCCCTGTTTTTAGTTTATTTTTTATAACTTTTTATTAACAACATATAAGCACAGAACACCGCTGCGGTTGGAGCTGCCATGCCAGCTCTCACCTTAACCTGTCAATCAATTCAGTAGGCGTGTCAGCAAATGACCAATCAACGACCTCGATAGACCTTTTACCAGTTGACGTCATCGCGCATGCGCACTCGCTTTTTTCGAGACTCAACCGGAAGCACGGGCACGCAACTGGAGTGTTGTCAGTACTGGCAACGGTCGCGTTGGAGAAATAAGACTTTTATTGTGTTTATAATTGTTTCAGGCAACTTCAACGAGTAAAAGAAGAAGGTGTGACTTGTTCGTTTTACAACGTCCCTCTGGGAAAGTCGAGTAGAGCGACTAAAAGAAGGAAGATGAGGAGGAAAACTGTACCACCGCCGGCTTGTACCGGCAGGATTTCCCCCCGGCACGATGCATCAACGTGTGTGCGTTTTTTATCTGGCATGGACATTAATGATCCAAGCTCCGTGGATTACGTTCCTACATTACATCTTGGATATGGGAAACAGACAGGGCGGAGCATAGATATATACACTAGATAAGCTGAGGAGGAGTCAGCGGCGTCGTCAAGCGGCAGCCATCTTGCCACAGACAGCAACATTAGCTGCAGCTGTGGAAACCGTATGGAGGTGAGGGATTTATACAAACAAAAATACACTTAACTCGCTGTAATCTTGACGGATTTACAAACGGTTTATGTTTTTAAAAACGTTATTAACGTGGCTATGATTTCTTTGGTAATCAGACAGCAGTTTCGTCTTTTTTAAAAGGTTTTATTCGTGTTTTGGGTGTCACACTCATCGAGAATCTAGAATTTAAATTCTGTTTTTATTACACCAATAACTATTTTAAAACAAACTAATCTTTTGTCTAAATGACTGTCTTGATCATGACTGTATTTATTAGCAGACTATTAACAAGAGCCTTTGATTAAGGGCTAGCTAGTATTCCAAATATTTCCCTCGCATTCTTAGATCACTAGGAGCTCTTTGTTTTTAACTGAACTAAAGCTGCACATGATTTCCAAGCGGTTTGGTATGTTCAACACTAATTACTGCTTTGTGTTTTACAGAAATACTCTTTGACAAGATGCCTGACTTTTGTGCAGCCTATGGATGCTCCAATAGACGTAACATCAAAACAAGAAACCTTGGGATCACATTTCACCTGTAAGACTCTGTGACAGTATTATTACTTTAATTAGAATAATCATAGTTATATTTTGGATCAGTGCACATTACACGTCACGCTACACACAAAAAATGTGAGATAATATTATTGACATAATATTATACATAATATATATTTACATAATAATGACATAATATATATTTACAGCACTTTGGTTGACCTTGTTGTTGTTTTAAGTGCTCTATAAATAAAATGGTATGGTATGGTATAAGGCTTGTAAAAGTATCTTTATATAAATTATGATTATGATTCAGTGTTTCTTTTTGATACCATTTTTAATAGCTGTTTTATTGTACCAAAAGTAAATGCAAGCACACCAAAAGTATGATATATGTGTATACTTGTCATTACTATAATTCAAAGGTAAAGAAAGGAAGTGTGGAAAATAATGACCAGCTTCTTCATGTTTTTAAGGTTTCCCAAAACCAGAGAGAGGAGGCGGCAGTGGGAAGTTGCCCTGAGAAGAGAGGGTTTTGTTGCCCTGGACAGGACACTGCTCTGCAGTGATCACTTCAGGTCTGAGGACTTTGATCGGACAGGGCAGACTGTCAGATTAAAAGATAGTGTTGTTCCAACACTTTTTAATTTTCCATCTCATCTTCAAAGGGTATGTACCATCGACCTACAAGATTTCAAGTTGTATAAGATTGATATGTCTATAAACTACTGTATATATAAATATGTGGTTAAATGTCACAGTTTAGTATTTCTTTCTGCAAATTTAGCAATAAACAAAGTGTTGTTCTTAGCACATTTTAGACACTCTACTTTTGTTTATTTTAGCTTGTAAAAACAAGAGGCTCAAACACCTCTAGAAGAATAGAAGACAACCTGGCAATGGACCTGTCTCAGGATAAAGCTCAGTCTGATGTTGTGAGTATTAATTGATTCACACAATTGATAAGTGAATAATTTTTTTTTAACTGTTAAATTCCACATTAATATTATTTATATATTTGCATATTTTTGCAAAGCAATTGGAAGCCACTGCAAAGAGGCGAAAGTGCTGCAAGCGGCAGGCAACTGACCACCCGCTCAGACTTTGAGCAACTCAGTGGCAGTGGCGCTACGTGCCTTGCGGGAGATGGGCTATGCAGAGTTCACGGAATGTGAAGCTACTTCAGAATTTCTTGAGGTAATACAGTAAGGGATTTGCATCATTGACCTAATTTATTTCAATATTCTTAACATTTGAGTAATTAATTGCTTTTATCCCTTTAATCCTGGTGCCATCCACATTTTATCATGTCAATGGTTTTACTTAAAGTTTTCACAATAATGTCAATTTAGCAGTTTTGAATAATCACACCAAACTGAAGATATTTCTGTATATGTGCTTTTTGTTATAAAAATCATTAACACAGACACATTTGAATTTGAGCGTCAACAACTATTAAATAATTATGGCCATCCTCAAATTCAAGAATATGCAAGTACTTTGATAAATACCTACCTCCGAAGCACCCTTCACTTCTTCTACATCTCTGATTTACAAGTTTAAAGAAGTTCAGCAATGTAATTTTAAAAATCACAGCCACAGAGAAAATGAAGAAGAATGAAATACCCAGTCATGATGATGATTTCAGTGCTTCCTGTTAATTTAGATACTTGTCTGTAGATAATGGACACGCTGTTTGACATCTTGAACAGTCGCAATCCCAGAGCCAAAGGGTTCAAAGCCCCCCTTGGTCATAGGAATTGGACAAGCACCGAGGAGTTCTTGTCAAAGGCCAGGGGTTACTTGCTCTCATTGAAGCTGGAAGATGGCACAACCCTTTATTGAACAAAGAGGTTTCTTAAAATAGTGATTGTTATATTAGTGATGCACTACAACCATTTCTACCCCACACAATGTTATGGACCTTACCAAGCTCCGCCCAGAAACGCCCCCTAAGCTCCAAGATGGCTGCCCGTCTCCCAAGCGCAGCTTTGGTGTCAATGGAAAACATGGCGTCGACTGACTGCAGGGTATTTTTGAGTCGAATAGTGTATCATTTCTGCCAGATTCCAACAAAATATCAGCCATGACAATGGACAGGGGAACCAACAAGTTCATGTTATTTTTTTTTTTGGACGTTATCAAGTTGTTTGATCCACGCGATGCCTCCAAACAGCGTGCGTGCTACTGTCTGATGAGGAAAACATCAGCTCCTCACACGCTCAGGCTCAGCATTATTACAGCTGTGGACAGGATCACTGATGCCTATTGTTCTGCAAGGCTGGGTAAGTCAGGCATTCATGGTTTTGAGGGTTACTTTTGAAATCAGCGATTTCTATTGTTGGCAAAAGTTTGTGTGCCTTGGTCGCAAAGCTAATGCTAACTGTAATCTCCATTCATTCCTTAAGTGGTTGGTTAGCCGTTGCTGCTTTAGCTGCTAAACACGCCGACAGCGACTTTTGTGAGGGCTAACGAGCTCAGCCGTCCGGTGTGTTAGTTAAAATCCAGCCTTCGTGTCACGATTTTGTGCAGTTTTAGGTGAAATCGACAGTAGAGCTCGTTGTGTTAGCTAGCTCATGTGGCGTTAGCAGAGCTGTTTCTTCCCAACTTCCAGGACGTTCAGTGAACTGTGGCTTTCTCTCATCGTGACCGCGTGTTGTTAACTAGCAGGTTTCAAAAGCAGGTCAACCCTTCTCTGCTGGTGAAAGAAATAATTGTTCAGTTTTGTGGTCGTGCACAAGCTTTGATCCAAGCAAGGCATTCAGTTTCACATATAGGGAAACGGTGAATTTTACTTCCACAAATACGGTCAGGGTACCTGACATCTCCTGTACAGATACCCCACTGACGGTGGAGGAGCATTTTTCCAGCCCTGACGCAGAAAAATTCTGCACGTATGCTAGCTAGCAATGTAAGTAGCATGTGGTGCCGGTCTCACAAACGCTACCGTAGCGTTTGTTTTGTGAGACCGGCACGCACGTGGAAGCTGCGCTGTGACGTGTTATGGGTATTAGCCAATGAAACGCGGCCCTGTGGGCGGAGCTTGGTAAGGTCCATTGTTAATGGGTATTGGCATATGGGTTTATTTTTTTCTTCATTACAGTAGTTGTATAAAACTACTGTAGTTATAAGTAATGATCCAAAGTAAAGTAACTACAGTATTCCCAACAGCTACACTTTACCGGTTTTAGTGCATCTCTAATGCTATCTCCTCAGTTGTTCTCACCTCTCTGCATGGAGTTCATAATATGCTCTTTTCTGTCTGCATCACGTTCATAAGATGCTCTTTTCTGGTGATGGTACTTCTTATCTTATCAGGGTGTTTTGCTACAATATATTTGCTGTATTAAAATATGTCTCTGTTCCTGCTCTTGTGTTTAGTCACCGCCACCCCTAAAAAAAGTAAATGTTAAGATCCTAAACTCATTCTTTCTTGGGACCTCTTTGTAATTATACAATATTTGCTTTATTTGATTAAGATTCCTCTCTATCCTGGGATTTATCATCAATATTGACACATTGATGTCAATGGTTCCTGTGCTGCTTGATGAGCAGCGATATATCCTGACCTACAGGTTCAGCCAGGACCACTTGGAGCTTCTCTTTAACTCCATCAGAGCATCTGGTACAATTCATAATTATTTTTTAACACAACACTAAGTGACCGGAACTGTCAGCAACTGTATTGTTTTCAATTTGTTGATCCATGTTTTCTTTTTTTTTTTTAGGAAAATACATTTGGTTTGTTTATTTGTTTGAAAAATCGGTGAATATGTAATATACTGTTATATATCTTGTGTCTATTTTAAGGTGGATGGAATAACAACCCTAGTGCCAGCCAGTTCAAGAACATTTTCAGAAAGCTGATGGCCCGGTGTGGTGTTAAACCAAGCATAAAAGGCAATGTGACCGCACAGGATGAGACAGAGTCCCTACCAGTTGAACCAATGTCCTCTGCTGACCAGTTCTACCACATTGACACATCAACAAACCTGTCAGCTGTAGACATGTCCTCTGTAGAAGAAGAAGATCTTTAGTTTATTTTATAGTTATACTGTACTTTTATACTTTTTTACTTTTTATACTAGTATGCAAAAACTCAGGACAGTATTATGTTCATTAAATGTTTAGTGTTTTAGTTTTAGAGTTGGTGTAAATTTTCATACTCATTTACCACTATGCAAAAACTCAGGACAGTGTTACAGTTTTACTATTTTATGCTTATGTTTATTATTATATGTTTCAGTGTTTTAATGTTTAAATAGTTACTGTTGCACCGAGGGACTGAGAGTCTTGTCACACTATCAGATGTTTATTTCTGTTTGTTTGTTTATTTATATCTCCCGATTATTAAATCTTTTCATGTATCTAAAAATAATAAACTACACATATTGACCAAGGTTTGTGTAATAATGTATTTAATATTACATAATATTTGCATGTGTAGGGAAAAAATTGGCATAAATTATTTTCATACCACTAATAATAATGCTATTTATGATGAAATAGTATTAAATATTTATTAGCATTGTAACATATGTCAGTTAATTTCGCTGGAAATAAACATGTATTTATAAATAGATGTAAATATAATCTTATTGTGTATATTGCTAGTGCAATACAGTGTCTATATAACGTTATTTTCATGTGAACGTCCATCTTAAGTATACCATATTATAACAACATCTCTCACATTTATAACAAACCAAACCGTTTTAAAATCGGTTGAAAATTAAGCAAGTTATGGTTATTTTAATAGTAAATGCCCCATTCACATTCATGTTAAGAGTGGGCGTTCTGTCTGTGGCAAGATGGCCGCCGTCTGACGATGTCGGTCTCCATTGGCCAACAGCGGGGATGTCTTATCTAGTGTATATATCTATGGGGCGGAGAACGATCTCCCGCAGCTACTGGACAGCTGCTAAGCTAGCAGCAGCTTGCTAGTTCGACGAGACCGTTTTTCTTCGGTCTCCGCTGCGTGTGTTGGGGTTTCGGCCTGTTTTGACCTGCGACATGCAAAGAGATTCTTCCTTCAACCCCACTGAAGAGCAGGTGAGTGGAATGTCAAAACGTTTGATAAGCCAACCGTTAACCGAATCTTCTAAAATCATTAAGCTACCAGTAAATGCATGATTTTTTGAGCCGGGACTTAGTGGCTCTGCCTGGGTGAAGGTTCAGGCAGCCCCGCCGCGCGCACGGTTCATCTGTAGCCAGGACTTAGTGGCTCCTGGCTGGGTCCAGCCGGTTCTGGACCTCCAGGGCGCACGTGGATCAGGTGTAGCCGGGACTTAGTGGCTCCTGCCTGGGTGAAGGTTCAGGCAGCCCCCGCCGCGCGCGCACGGTTCATCTGTAGCCAAAAAAAGCAACCCTGTAGACAATGTGTATGGCCGTGCGGTTTTCCTCCTCTCGTGTCCGCGGCACAATGTTCAGGCGTTTTGACCAGCGGTTGTTCACTATTTTAAGAAAACAAGCTTCTAAATTACAACTCGCTATCATTACGAAGCTCCTCGACCCCTTGCTGAGCCCCTACATCCGGTTAGGGCTTTTTGCCGTCCAATCAGAACGCTCGTTTCAGGCGAGCTTTGCGTGATGACGTCAACTGGTAAAAGGTCTATTTGTCCCGTAGGTAAACGCTCCTTGTCTGTGGAGCTGCGCTGCAGCTGCTCAGGGTGGATACTCGAGTATGATGTCTGAACCCTCTGCGTACAGTACGCGCGTACGTACGCGTGAACAGACGTACGTGGGAGTACTGTATACTGGGGGCTTAAAGGAGGCCATCTTTGTGAAGAGAAGCCATCCATCATTAACAGGAGCAGAAACCCCTGTGTTCAACTGTCCCTCTCTTACAATGCTGTTATTGCTAGTATCACTCAGCGCCTTGTGAATAGCAAGTAACCATCAGGGTGCTAATGATCCACTGTTAAGCTGATGGTCCTCCTTAATCATTTGAGCAGCTGGTTTTGGCTGTCAACAACAAACTGGTTTATGAGAAGGTGTTATTTATGCAGCTCTTCAGATTGAAGAAGTATTTTGAATGAAAAACAAAACGTTTCAACATGGATTGATGGATAGATATTGTTCTGTAGTTTTTGAATAAATTGATGTTTTGATCTTATACACATGACTTCAGAGAATAGTTGTGGCCTATAAATGTGGTGCAGTGTAATACCACAGTTTAACTGTCACACAGTGCATGCACTTTTTTTTTTTTAATTTCATAGTCAACTTTGGCCTTGAAAGACCAATCAAATCTGCAGACTTATTATTAAATGAACAGCGTAGGGAATCGTAACTGTGTCTGTGTTTGTATCAGTTTCACACAGGAGTCATTGCAAGGAGGTGGGCCAAGTTCTAGTTTTGGGCCAGGGTGATGTTGGGCAGTTGGGCCTAGGTGAGAATATCACTGAGAGGAAGAAGCCAGCCCTTGTGTCCCTACCAGAGAAAATAGTGCAAGTGGTAGCAGGAGGCATGCACACAGTGTGTCTCAGTGAAACAGGTCAAGTAAGTGGGAATTTGTTTCTTTACATTAAAATGTCTTTAAATGAAAAGCCATGTTTCTCACATAAACTGTCTTCATGTGTTCAGGTCTACACTTTTGGCTGTAACGATGAGGGAGCTCTTGGACGGGACACGTCAGAAGAAGGATCCGAGACGCTTCCACAGAAGGTGACTCTGGACGAGAAGGTGGTCCAAGTGTCTGCCGGGGACAGCCACACAGCGGCACTCACCGAGGATGGATCAGTGTTTATCTGGGGCTCCTTCAGGGTTGGTAAACTGCTGTTTTCAAAATAAAATGACATTCAAACAAACATTTGGGAAATATAAAGAATTGATCTTACAACTTGTCTTTTTGAGTGATACACATTTCTTTAGTTGTTCTTTTCTGGGACAGTAACGCACAGACCATCTGTAGTGACAAACTGCTCAGTTGTTGTGTTAAACCCAGTGATATTGGGATGAAGTGACCCCCGCAACCCAAAAAAGGAAGAAGCGTTTCATGTTACTTGTGCACCTCAAACTACCGGTAGTACCTTATTGAAAGTTTTGTTTCTGCTGCTAGATCCAATCAATTTAAATTGCCATTTTAAAAAGTTCAAGTTTATTGTCATTCGCATCACATGTGGTACATGAGGTGGAACGAAACTGTGTACTCCCAGTTACACCCAAAAATATCAAAAAATATAAAGTATAAAAAGAAACAAATGTATGCAAAACACTAATAATGTAAAATGATGTAAAAAAAAATAGTAAAAAGTAACAGGGGCATTAAGGTGCTCTTACAGACAAATTAATTTGCCACTTTTTTAATTAAAAACCACTTTATCATCTGCCTAAAAGTGAATAAATTACGGTAGGTTATCTGTACATATATGTCTGCATCTGTTTTATCCTCACTGTTTTATGGTAAGAAATATAGGTTTCCCAATTTAAACATTTTTATTGTTGTATTTTGTAATAGGTTTATGCTTTCCTTAATTTTGTCCTTTTTTTCCCCATTTTTTTTTCTTGAGCTGATGAGCTTCAATATATTCTGCTCCAGTTTTTGAACTGTGCTTGCCTCCTGTGTACTTGACTTTCCAGGACAACAATGGTGTTATTGGCCTCCTGGAGCCCATGAAAACATGCCTTGTTCCTGTTAAAATTCCTCTCACAGAGCCTGTCATGAAAATAGCCTCAGGTATGACACAGTTGCTTGCTTTGTTCATTCACAGTTTAAAATATATTCTGTGTTTATGTCTATCTTTTGTGGATATATTCTTAGGTAATGATCACGTGGCACTGCTGACGCTGGATGGGAATCTGTACACGTTGGGCTGTGCAGAGCAGGGACAGCTGGGACGAGTGCCAGAGCAGTTTTCAAACAGAGGGGGCAGGAAAGGTCTTGGTAGGTACCACAATACAATATACATATACCTAGGGCTGGGCGATATGGAAAAAATCATATATCACGATATGGATTTTTTTATATCACGATAACGATATATATCACGATATATACAACACGATGTGTGTGTACAGGAAAAATTTGGACCAAAGTTTTTTTTATTTTATTATTTTACTACAGATAGTTACAATTATAAGAATGTGAACAAAAAGAACAAGGAAATTTGGACCAAAGTAGAAACTAGATCTACCTAAGATCTACCTTAATTCAAGGAGTACGATTATGGAATGACTTAATGCCAAATGACAAATGTTAAGGAAGCCAAATCATTCCTTGTATTTAAGAAACTGGTAAAAAATGAATTGCTAAAAAAATATAAATGAATCTAATTTAATGTGTGATATATGTGAATTGAAAATTGACTGAGTTATTTACTTATTTTGTTATTATAGAAAATATTGTTTGAACTGTTATTAGATGAATAAGGAGCAGATTTAATAAGATTTATTCTTCATCTGCTACCTTTCATTTTTTTTATTTTTTTCTATTATGAATACGTTAATTGTTGTATTTCATATTATAAAATGAATAAACAAACAAACAACTCCTTTTCTACTTTGGTCCAAATTTTTCCTGCAGGTGGCGGTAAAACAACAGCTGCTAATGAAACTCACGAAGAAGAAATCCGCTCTGAAGTTTGAGTAAACAAAGCAAGAAACAGAAAAGAGAAAACGTTGCGTTTGATTGCGGTTCTGTTGTGTCTCTGGTCTGTTTTGTATTGGTTAACTGGACCCGAGTTCGGACTCGGTTGGACTCTGGGTTCGTGTCCTCTGGACCCATTTTGTCTCCGAGTTTCAGCGGAGCGAAATAATGGAAGCTAACAAGGTGAGCTTCCCCCTCTTTTTGGTAAAAGTTATTCTTCTTGGGCTGCCTGTGCAGCTGTTTTCTCCTTGTTGAGACACCGGCTTCATGCGCCTGCGGCTCTGTTGCTCTCGAGTTTAACAACGTAAAGCATGTGTCGCAAACCCGCGCGTGCGTCAAACATAAAGCAGCGCCGTCATCTCGCAAAACCCCATATGAAGCTTCTTTGCGACAGTTATTTTTTTATTCTTATTTATCACGATAGAGACGATAGAAGGAAAGTAGCACGATAGACACGTTTCTATCGTCCCCACAATATATATCGTCATATCGCACAGCCCTACATATACCTGTACCCTTACTTTCTAATGACTGACGAGTTTTATTTATTGTGTCTGTTGTTTATTTTCTGTTTCCTGTTTCAGAGCGACTGCTAGTGCCACAGATGGTGATCTTGAAAGGGAAAGTCCACTTCAATGATGTGTTTTGTGGGGCATATTTTACATTTGCTGTGTCTAAAGAAGGATACGTGTATGGATTTGGCCTCTCAAACTACCACCAGCTGGGTCAGTGTAGCTTGTTAGTGTTACAATAATTAATAACAGGGATTTTAACTCTTCTGATAAACAACATTTATTTGTGTTCAGCATTAGCTGTTACTCAATATTTGCCAAGATAATTTGATGATTGATTTTAAATAGTTTTATTTGTGCAGGAACTAAAAGCACCAAGACGTGTTTTATCCCTGTAAAGCTGACATGTTTCAAGAACTCCACGACCGTCTGGGTGGAGTTTTCTGGAGGGCAGCATCACACTGTCTGCCTAGATGCTGAAGGTAACAACTAACCCACATTTTAGACAATAGACATGTTCTGTTCAGGGTACAGGGTTTAGGACACAGCTGGGCTGATGTTTGACAATAAAGTGAATTTTGTGTTTCAGGCCAGGTTTACAGCCTTGGTAGAGCGGAGTACGGACGCCTTGGTCTGGGTCAAGGAGCTGAAGAGAAAAGCGAGCCCACACCCGTGAAGGGGATGCAGCCGGCAAGAGGAGTGTCCTGTGGAGCTTCGGTCAGCTACGCAGTCACCAGAGAGGGTGAGGAACAAAACCAGCTGCAGCAGAATACAAAGCTCTGAGTTGCTAACACATTGTTCTCTAACTTTTTTTAAAAGGTGTTAAGCAAAAGCTCACAAGTTAACAGTATGGTTTGACTGAACTTTCCATTCACCTTACATAAAGATTTCTTTGTGTATTTTTTAACCGAACGCTTTTATAGTTTGTAGACATGCAAGACAAAAAAAAGTGGAGTTGAGATGAAAAATACAATTTTAAGTGATAACTTTTCTTTTTGAGGAGCACATATAGAGATAATTCAGTTCAGTTTATTTATACAGCGCCAAGTCACAACAGAAGTCATTTCAGGGCACTGAACGGAAACATTAATATACATAAAAAGTAAGTTAATAACGTTATTTATCTGAGGATGGATAGATAGATGAAGTGAACATACTGTCTATTTCAGAACTATTTGATTTGCAGAATACAAACTGGATTCCCAAAAAGTTGGGACACTAAACAAATTGTGAATAAAAACTGAATGCAATGATGTGGAGATGGAAAATGTCAATATTTTATTCATAATAGAACATAGATGACAGATCAAAAGTTTAATCTGAGTAAATGTAACATTTTAAAGGAAAAATATGTTGATTCAAAATTTCACAGTGTCAACAAATCCCAAAAAAGTTGGGACAAGTAGCAATAAGTGGCTGGAAAAAGGAAATTGAGCATATAACGAACAGCTGGAAGACCAATTAACACTAATTAGGTCAATTGACAACATGATTGGGTATAAAAAGAGCTTCTCAGAGTGTCAGTGTCTCTCAGAAGCCAAGATGGTAAGAGGATCACCAATTCCACCATTGTTGCACAGAAAGATAGTGCAGCAATACCAGAATGGTGTTACCCAGCATAAAATAGCAAAGACTTTTAAGTTATCATCATCAACCGTGCATAACATCATCAAAAGATTCAGAGAATCTGGAACAATCGCTGTGCGTAAGGGTCAAGGCCGTAAAACTCTACTGGATGCTCGTGATCTCCGGGCCCTTAAACGTCACTGCACCTCAAACAGGAATGCCACTGTCAAGGAAATAACAGAATGGGCTCAGGAATACTTCCAGAAAGCATTGTCAGTGAACACAATCCACCGTTGCCAGCTGAAACTCTACAGTGCAAAGAGGAAGCCATTTCTAAGCAAGCTCCACAAGCTCAGACGTTTGCACTGGGCCAGGGGTCATTTAAAATGGAGTGTGGCAAAATGGAAGACTGTTCTGTGGTCAGATGAGTCACGATTTGAAGTTCTTTATGGAACACTGGGACGCCATGTCATCCGGACCAGAGAGGACAAGGATAGCCCAAGTTGTTATCAACGCTCCGTTCAGAAGCAGAGCTTAACTTGCTAAACGTGAAAAGTTCACAATTCAAAACTTACCCGATATCCCGACTTCCTCACTGGCACTCCGCCAGGCAAGGTCCTTTTTATTTCTCCTCCATACTTGAACACGACTTTGCGGGTTGTTTCCGTGTCTCACAAACAATACGTCACACAGTTGCGCAACACCCGTCCCCTCGTTACCGCGTCACATAGCTGACTCCCCTCTCTCTCCTCCCCGACTCTCCCTGATTGGTTGACAGACGCGTTGAACGGCGAAATCTTCGGCATGTTCAAGGCGAGCTGTGGAGGCTGCCGCGGGCTCACGTGCACGGAAAACGCTCAAATGCCACTTCCAAAACGCTCAACACGCACGTGACGCGACGCGCGACCCCTGGAGGCGCGTCCCCCATTGACTTTGCATGTAAACCGGACGCTCCTGCAGCTCAAAACGCGTTCGGTCTGGATGTACCATTAGACATGAATGGGAGAGCATTCCTATTTCTAAACTTGAGAAACTGGTCTCCTCTGTCCCCAGACGTCTGTTGAGTGTTGTAAGAAGAAGGGGGGATGCCACACAGTGGTAAAAATGGACTTGTCCCAACTTTTTTGGGATTTGTTGACGCCATGAAATTTTGAAACAACATATTTTTCCCTTAAAATGATACATTCTCTCAGTTTAAACTTTTGATCTGTGATTTGTGTTCTATTCTGAATAAAATATTAGATGTTGGCACCTCCACATCATTGCATTCAGTTTTTATTCACAATTTGTTTAGTGTCCCAACTTTTTTGGAATACAGTTTGTAAGTTTCACCTGAATTTTTCTGATAAACTGGGAAATTTCTTCTCAGTGCCTCTCAGGGTGCAAATGATAATGAATAAACAAAGTAAAATGGTTATAATCAGACTTTTGGTTCATGCATTTATTGTTTTATCATTTGTTTGCTCATTTCAGGATCTGTGTACGCTTGGGGTATGGGCACCAACCTTCAGCTTGGCACCGGGGAGGAGGACGACGAGTGGAGCCCTGTGAAGATGACGGGCAAACAGCTGGAGAACCGTGAAGTACTCATGGCGTCCAGCGGAGTGCAGCACACAGTCTTACTGGTCAAGGACAAGCAGGAGAGCTGATGACCCTCTCAGGCACGATGACGGGGAGTATTTTGATCGTGTGGGTCTTGTTCAGGGGGCTCAGTTTTAAATAGGCTGTTAATCTATACGTATTTGACTGGCTGTGCTGAGCCAAGGCCTGTGGGGTCCAGGGAAGAGGTCCGGTTTGAAATCTTTTTATGAAGAATTACTTTCTTCTTAACTGAGGAGGACGTTTGTTAGATGAAAAAGATAAATTTTTAACAATAAATCTTTTTATGTTTTATTGGATTTCGTTGTCATTTATATGACGGTATGGCTGAATCTTGTGTTTGTGAATGTGACTGTACATTTAGGACATAAGAAAGTGGACTCTGAACGATAGTTTATTTTTTTTATTTTATTTTTATAGATTTTGTTTCTTTAAAGCAATAACTAGCTTCACTTTGGTTCAGACATGTTATTCAGAGTCTGTGCGTTCAACATAAGACTACGGTTCATTTTTACCCACTGCAAACGCACCATCGGGATTATTTGGACAAATGATAAAAATTGTACTGTGTCCTGCATTTTGCTGCCTTTCCTGTCAGAAAATAAAAAAAATGACTTCTTTTAAACCCTTTTATAACATTTGCATCAAATTATATTGCAAGTATTTTGTTAAAATTGTTTTTAAAAGTAAATAAATACTTTACAACCGTTATCTGGTGTGAGGCTTTGCTCGTGTGATTTAGTTTGTCTTTAATGAACAGAATTACAATTTCTTTTAAAAATTATTTAAAAAAGGGAAAAGCTTTTTTTGAAAAATTCTTGTTTTGCAAAAAATAACTAGGTTCAAGGTTCTTTGTCATTCGCATCACATGTGGTACATGAGGTGGAATGAAATTGTGTACACAAGGTCCCAGTTACACCCAAAAATAGCAAAAATATAAAGTACGGTATAAAAAGATTGTATACAAGGATCTAAGATATACTAAACAGTAAAAATGTAACATACAACGGCAGCCTGAACATGAGTGGTGTGTGTAGATGGGTATGAATACAGCAGCTGAAAGGCAAGAAATCAGCAGCATGGCTGACGTCACCAATTAATTTAAGTTACCGGTACAGTAGTTGGTTAGGGATTTATGAGGAACAGCTTCAGGGTAGAAGCTGTTCCTAGTGGTTCTACACGATGCTCCTCAACCTCCTTCCTGAGGAGAGTGGGGCAAAAAGTGTGCTGGGTGAGTGGAGTCCTTCATGATGCAGATGACTCTTCCTGCATCTGGAGGTGTAGATGTCTGTGATGGTGGGACTGACTTCAACAGACTTCTGTGCAGCCTTCACCACTCTCTGCAGAGCTTTTCTTTCTGCAGCTGTGCAGCCTCCATGCCACACGTTGATGCTGGAGCACAGGATGCTCTCCACTGCACACCTGTAGAAGGAGGTGAGGACTGAGCTACTCAGACCAGCTCGTCTCAGCCTGCCACCTGAAGGAGTCTCTGATGACCTTTCTTGATCAGGCTGGTTTGTTTGTTTATTTATTCATTTCATTTCCATTAAAAACTACAATTTCAAGAGAAAAAAACTATAAATAAAATACCTATAAAATGAAAGGCAGCAGAAGAATTAAATCTTATCAATTCTGCCCCTTAGCAAAATCAATTCAAACAATCAATTCAAGCAATAATCACAAATAATACAACAAAACTCAAAACATCACAATTATTCTTTATAGTTTTAGCTAATATTAACTAACTTACCGGTAAATGTATCTCGTCAGCATTATATTCTTTATCCTTTTCTTAAATACAAATAATGATTCCTCATTTTTAATATCATTATTCAAACCATTCCACAAATCAATTCACCTCATTAAAGTAGACCTACCCCGCAAACTTGTTCTAAACTTTGGCTTAACAAAAATATCAGTTCCTTTTAAATTATAGCAACTGCTCCTTTTTACAAAATACGCTTGTACATTTGATGGTATATTGTGATTCTGAGCCCTGTACATTAGTAATAGAATAAAGTAGTCCACCAAATCATAAAACTTGAGTACCGGTACTGTAATTTCAGTTGATAAAATAAAATACTTGAAGGATGACAATAATGTTTTCTTGAGATAATTCTTACAGCTCTTTTTTGTAAAATAAAAATAGATTTGGTTACAGTTTTACAAGCTGTACCCCAGACACCAATACAATAAATTAAATTTGGCACAACAATTGTATTATACAGTAAACACAAAGCCTTGTCTGTCAGTAAGTCCCTCGTTTTATATAGTACTGCCATGGACTTAGACATTTTAGTTCTTACAAAATTTATGTTTTTTCCATGACAATTTATCATCGATAATCACACCCAAAAACTTTACTTCATTCACTCTTTGTATCTCCACACCATCAATCTTGAAAAGAAAATCCATAGTTGACTTTTTTTACTAAATATCATATAATTAGTTTTTTCCACGTTCAGTGATAACTTGTTTAATTTAAACCAAGTTTGAATTTTGTCAAACTCCATCTTCATTAATTCAAACGTCTGATTCAAGTCTCTACCCGAGCATAAAAAAGTAGTGTCATCTGCAAATAAAACACACCTTAGAATCCCAGACACCTTAATTAAATCATTTACATATAAAATAAACAACTTAGGGCCAAGCACTGAACCTTGTGGTACTCCACACGAAATACTGCATAGTTGAGATCTCACATCATCAATTTGTACAAACTGTTTTCTGCCCTTCAAATAACTAGATATCCACTGTATGGCTAGACCTCTAATACCGTACTGTTGCAATTTTTCAAGTAAAATGGTGTGGTCAATGGTGTCAAAAGCCTTTCTCAAATCAACAAACAGACCCATACAATACTGCTTATCATCTATTGCTGAAGTAACCTCTTCTATCAGTTCCATAAGAGCCAAACTTGTCGAATTATTTGATCTAAAACCATACTGACTATTACTCAAGATATTGTTTTTATCAAGAAACTTGTCCAATCTGGACACAAATAATTTTTCAAGGATTTTTGAAAACTGTGGCAACAAAGAAACAGGTCTATAATTATTAAATAAACATTTCTCCCCATTTTTAAAAATTGGAACCACCTTTGCAATTTTCATTTTTTCAGGGAATATACCTTTAGAAAGTGATAAATTACAGATGTGTAATGGCTCTATAATATGACTTATTATCTCCTTCACAACCATCATATCCAAATCATCACAGTCTTTAGATCTTTTATCAGTAAATTGTCCAACAACCTTCATTATTTCTTCTTTAGTGGTTCCATTTAGAAACATACTGTTTACACAACCACTGATTAAATAACTCACGTTTTCATCCATTTTAGGAATTGAGGTTGCAAGATTAGATCCCACATTTACAAAATAATTATTGAAACCATTTACAATTTCTTTGTCATCATGAATTTCTACATTATTTTCCACAAAATGTTGTGACAATCCCATGTTGCCCTTATGTTTATTTAGAACACTGTTAATTACTCTCCATGTCGCCCTCATATCACCACTGCATTTATGTAATAATTGACTATAGTATTCCCTCTTATGTTTTCTTATAATCCCTACTAACTTATTTTTGTACTTTCTGTATTTTTCTTCAGCACCCTGTGTTCTAGACTTTAAGAAACGTGAATATAAATTATTCTTTTTTTTACATGCATACTTTAATCCATTAGTCATCCAAGGATGATCAACTTTTTTATCCTTAATGTAGATTTTTTGCGAACAATATTTTTTAAACAAAATTTCAAGGATCCTCATAAAATCATCGTAAGATTTGTTTACGTCATCAACATAAACTTCATCCCATTTTTGTATGTCTAGATCTTCTTTGAATTTGTCTAATGCTTTTTGTGATGTATTTATTATATTATGTTTTCTTTTAATTGTTGTTGGTTTACTCTCATCACTTTTGTAAATTGAGAAAACCGGTAAATGATCACTGATATCCATCATCAATATACCACTTATCACCTCCCCATCTGTTATGTTTGTGAATATATTGTCAATTAATGTTGCACTTTGGGTAGTAATTCTTGTCGGATTTGATATTAACGGATATAAATTTAAACTATACATTGAGTTTACAAATATACTGATATTATTTTGGCACCAACCAGATGTCTACAGTTCTCTGAATGAAGCTTGTCCCTCTGGATACAGTTATCTGCAGAGAGCTCGCAGCACTGGCCGCGGTGGTGGTCTGGCGGTAATTTATCACAGTAATTTAAAATTGTCTCATCTGTCTTCTCATGACTTTTCTTCTTTTGAATGTCTGGCTTTCAGCTTCAAAGCCCCACTCCTGATGAATGTTATATTAATTTATAGACCTCCCAAACCGCATGTTTCATTTAACTCAGAGATGCATGACCTCCTCACTTTTTTCTGCACCTCCCCTGTGAAGACTATTTTTCTTGGCGACTTAAATATCCACGTGGACAATTCTTCTTCACCTCTGGCAACAGATTTTAAGTCTCTTTTGGACTCTCTTAATCTCACTCAACATGTTGACGCCCCTACGCACAGCAGGGGGCATACTCTGGATTTGGTGATTACAGACACTGTACTCATCAATAACTTATCTGTATATGACCTGGGTGTCTCAGACCACAGGGTCATCTCCCTGGAAGTGCCTTCATCTTCGCCTGCTTCAAACCCAAAACGACCCATCCAGTTCCGTGACCTTAAAAACATTTCCCCTGATGTTCTGTCTGCTGATCTTCACACCCTGACCGCTGTCAATCATCCTTCTGCAGATGACTCTGTGGATTACTACAACCAATCTCTTCGGGAGCTCCTGGACCTACACGCCCCCTTGAAGACAAGACTGGTGTCTTTCTCGCGTTCAGCCCCTTGGTACACTGATGAGCTGCGCAAGATGAAGGCAACTGGCCGTGCTATTGAGAGACGTGTAAAATCATCTGGTCTCTCTGTGCATAAGCAGGCATATAAAGAACATCAGAAAGCGTACGCCTATTCTCTTAAAGAAGCACGCTCCAAATATTATTCTAACATCATCAACACCTGCCCTGGAAACTCTAAACAGCTCTTCTCCACAATAACTCGTCTGCTTAATCCCATTAAACAAACTCTTGAGGACTCTGCTCAAAAATGCGACCTGTTTCTTTCGTCTTTTAAAACCAAAGTTGACACTATCAGATCTCAGCTCCACAACCTCCCTGTTCTCAGTGTGCCACCTACCCGTCTGCATTCTGGGACCCTAAACAGCTTTGACGAAGTTGTTCAGAGTGAGGTGGAGGCCATCATCAAGAAAATGAAGCCTTCATCCTGCGCCCTGGATCCTTTCCCCTCGTCTCTCATAAAAACCAATCACTCTGCAATAGGCCCACTAATCACTCAAATAATAAATCAGTCTCTACAATCTGGTCATGTTCCACTGCCTCTAAAAACTGCCATCATTAGGCCTCTTCTGAAAAAATCTAATTTGGATCCCGACATTTTTTCTAATTACCGCCCAATTTCACACCTCCCTTTTCTGTCTAAAGTGCTGGAAAAAGCTGTTGCTGCTCAGCTGCAGGACCACCTACAACAACACTCCCTGTATGAGAAGTTCCAGTCTGGATTCAGGGCAGCTCACAGTACAGAGACTGCATTGCTGAGAGTTACCAATGATGTCCTCTTGGCTGCTGACACTGGCTCTCCCTCCATCCTTGTCCTCCTTGACCTCACTGCAGCCTTCGACACTGTGGACCATAGTATCCTCCTCCACCGTCTTCATGTGGAGGTCGGTCTCTGCGACACCGTCCTGGACTGGTTCAAATCTTTCCTCTCCAATAGGCTGGAATGTGTTAGTCTTGGCAACGCCACGTCCCAGACAGTCTGTGTCTCCTGTGGTGTCCCTCAGGGGTCGGTTCTGGGGCCCCTGCTGTTTTCCCTTTACATGCTGCCTTTAGGTCAAATTATTAATCAGTTCAACATTTCTTTTCACTGTTATGCCGACGATACACAGCTTTACATCAGGACTGGAGCATCCTCATCTTCCACCTTGTCATCTCCATCTTCACTCACTGCCCTCTCTGCCTGCCTGGAGGCAATTAGGGCATGGATGAATCAGAACTTTCTTCAATTAAACTGCTCCAAGACTGAGGCCATACTGATTGGCACCCCTCACCAGGTACAAACATCTCCTATAACAACACTTTCCTTTTCTGGACAAGACATCCCCCTCTCCACCTCTGTTACTAATCTTGGAATAAAAATGGACTCCAATCTTACATTTGAAAATCACATTAAGCTTCTGTTTAAAACTTGCTTCTTCCATCTTCGAAACATCTCCAGACTTCGCCCATCCCTAACTTTTTCCGATGCTGAGAAGCTCGTCCATGCTTTTGTCTCCTCCAGGCTCGACTACTGCAACTCCCTGTTTATTGGAATCCCTGGCAAAAACCTTCAGAAACTTCAATATATTCAAAACAGTGCAGCAAGGATCTTGTTGAGAGTTCGTAAATTTGAACATATTACGCCCATTCTCCATAACCTTCATTGGCTTCCTGTCGCCTACAGAATTCAGTACAAAACTGCTCTCATTACACATCAATGCTTACATGGAGCTTCACCAGATTATCTGAAGGATATTCTTATTCCATACTCATCCACCCGGTCGCTGCGGTCACAGAACAGTAATCTCCTTCACATTCCGAGAACCAAATTAAGGACCATGGGAGACCGGGCTTTCAGTGTGGCTGCCCCCCGCCTGTGGAACTCTCTTCCTGACTGTCTGAGAGCCCCACAGTCTGTGGTTGACTTTAAGAGCGGCTTGAAGACCTTTCTTTTCAACCGAGCATACTCTACCTCCTCATGATTCTACTTTTGATCTTAGTTGTATACTGTTATTGATTTTACTTGTTTTACTTGTTTTATTGACATTTAATTCTGTTGCACTTTGTAGCACTTTGAGATTTTCATTAATGAAAAGTGCGTTATAAATTGAATTCATTATTATTATTAGGATCTGCCTTGTTATCTAAATCAATATTGAAGTCTCCACATAAGAAAACTTTTTTATTATTGCTCTTAACTAACAACTCCAATATTTTATCATTAAATGTCTATCTTTGAAGATGGTGATCAGTAGACACAGCTTATTATTATATTTTTTTCCACATTTGTTTATAATTTCCACTGTGATCATTTCCATCATATTGTCAACAACAATTGACATATCTTTAATTAATTTACATTTTATTTCCTTGTTTATAAATAAAGCCACTCCTCCGCCTTTTTTATTTTTCCTATTCATATGATGTAATTCATATCCTTCAATATGTATATTATTTATATTATCATCATTAAGCCATGTCTCCGACAATGCTATTATTTTGAAAGTTTTATTAATGTTTTTGAGATTATCTAACATGTATGATAAATTTGCATTTATACTTCTACAGTTTAGGTGAATTAAAGAAAGATCATCATCTGTTATATTCACATCAATAAACTGCTCTTCATTATAGTATTTACTTTCTTTTTTAGTTGGAAAAAGACTTCTTTCGAACTCCTCATCAACATTATATATTTTAAATATCGAATCATCATGATGGTGTTGTTGCTCCAGCTGAGGTTATCATTCATGTGTACACCCAGGTACTTGTAGCTGGAGACCACTTCCACCGCAGATCCTCTTATGTTCAGTGGGGTGTGGGTGTGTTTGTTCCTTCTGAAGTCCACAATCATCTCCTTTGTCTTCTTCACATTGATGTGAAGGTTATTCTCTTTGCACCAGCTCTCCAGGTGTTCCACCTCCTGCCTGTAGCTGGACTCATCATTGTTTGTGATGCATCCCACCATCACTTTATCATCGGCAAACTTTATGATATGACAGCCTGGATGGGTAGCTGCACAATCATATCAAAAGTCAACTTTATTGTCAAAACTGCAATATGTACAGGACATACACAGGATTGAAATTGCATTTCTCTCAGACTCCCAGTGCAACAATAACCATTTAAACATTAAAACATTTAATAAACACAAGCATAGAATTAAATAATAAAAGTGTAATACTGTCCTGAGTTTTAGCATAGTAGTATAAAAAGTATATCTATAAAATAAAATGAAGGTTCTGACATCGACATTTGTAATAAAGTGACAAGCAGCATATGAAGTTTATGTACACAGTACCGTAAACACCGGTGTATAATACGCACTTTTATTGCTCATTTGAATGTCCTGCGTATTATACACCAAAGCGTATTATCTACAGATTTTTTCCCATATTTTTAGACCCATTTTTGGCTCTGATTCGCTGTTTTTCATTTTGGACTAAAAATGGTGCAGTACCAGTTTCAGCCGCTATGGGCGCTAATGCACCCTGTAGTCTGTACATTCACTGTTTACATTTATTAATACTGTTTACATTTATTACTACTGTTTACATTTATTACTACTGTTTACATTTACACTACTTTTATATCTACACTACTGCTGATACATATACAGTATTCTCTGACCAGCCTTATTTAAGGATGCCCAATGTGCCTTACTGCATATGCCACTTTGCCTCTATACCAACATCAACTACTACCTCATACATATACTGTGTACATTAACTCATATGCTGCTTTGCCACTCTTTGCAAATGTCAATGCTAGAACCTTCAGTTTATTTTATAGATATACTTTTTATACTTTTTATACTACTATGCAAAAACTCAGGACAGTATTACACTTTTATTATTTCATTTTATGCTTATGTTCATTAAATGTTTAGTGTTTTAGTGTTGGTGTAAATTTTCATACTTTTATACTACTATGCAAAAACTCAGGACAGTGTTACACTTTTACTATTTTATGCTTATGTTTATTAAATGTTTTAGTGTTTAGTGTTTAGATGGTTACTGTTGCACCGAGGGACTGAGAGAAACGCAATTTCCATCCTGTGTATGTCCTGTACATATTGCAGTTCTGACAATAAAGTTGACTTTGACTTGACTTTGAGTCTGTTTACCTGCAGACTGTACCTGGAGGTGTATCCTGGCGCCATCTAGTGGCCATAAAAAAGACTGTCACGGCAGCGCGTATTATACACCGAAGCGTATTATCTACCGATTTTTCTGATTTATTTCCAAATATTGGCCAAAGCGTATTATACACAGGAGCGTATTATACACCGGTGTTTACGGTATATGTGAGGTCTTTGATATTGGTATAGAGGTAAAGTGATATATGCAATTAGGCTAGTAAAAAGAATACCGGTATATATATCAGCAGTAGTGTGGATATAAAAAGTACAGTAGTAGTAAATGTAAACGGTAGTGGTAAATGTAAATGTTAGTGGTAAATGTAAACGGTAGTGGTAAATGTAAACGGTAGTGGTAAATGTAAACGGTAGTAATAATGTAAATAGTAGTGATAAATGTAAACAGTAGTGACTATAGACAGTAATGTAATACAAACAGTAGTGCAAATTGAATGAGCGCATGGCCGTGTGTTGAGTGTATAACTCGTTTTACTATGTGAGCAAATGTGATCAGAGTAAACGGGAGAGGGCTCAACACACTGCCCTGAGGGAAGCCAGTGCAGAGGGTTATGGTGGAGGAGGAGAAGGTGTAGATCCTCACAGACTGTGGTCCATTTGTTAAAACGTCCAGGACCCAGTTACAAATGGAGGGGCTTAGTCCTAGTATGAGTAGTTTGTCCATCAGGGTTTGGGGCATTCATTCATTCATTCAACCTTTACAGTATTTATACAGGCTAACCTCATTGAGCCACAGGGACTCATTTACAAGAGGGACCTGTTTCACTCACACCCAGGGTCAATTTAGAGTTACCAATCAGTCTAACATGCATGTTTTTGGACTGTGGGAGAAAACCGGAGCACCCGGAGAAAACCCACTCATGCATGAAGAGAACATGCTAACTCCACCCAGAAAGGCCCCCAGACCGGATCATGGTGTTGAAAGCAGATGTGAAGTCCACAAAGAACATACGGATGTAGGAGTCCTGTTCCAGGTGGGTGAGAGCAGTGTGGACCGCAGAGGAGATGGCTTCCTCTGTTGATCGTTCTTGCGGTATGCATACTCAGGGTCATCGTTGATGTTGATGGTTGTTTTGATGTGGGTCATGACCAGTTTTTCTAAGCATGTAGCGACTATCGGGGTGAGGGATACTGGCCAATAGTCATTCAGACCAGTCACTGTAGAGTTCTTGGGAACTGGGATGATTGTGGTAATCTTCAGGCAGGTGGGAACTGTTGCCAGGGTGAGGGAGGAGTCAAAGATGTTGGACAACACCTCACAGAGCTGATCAGCACAGTCTCAGCACCTTCCCCTGGATGTTGGCTGGGCCAGTGACTTAGTGAGGATTAATTCTCCTGAAAGTACTTATTACTTCAGCTGATTTCACGCTGAGAAACTCCTCTTCCGATGGAGAGGTGAATCTAGTGCTGGGTCGTCTATTTGGGTCTTCAAAGCAGGCATAGAACCTGTTAAGAGCATCAGGCAGTGATGGGTCCCACATTGTGCACCTCTGCTTTTATAGTCTGTTGTATGTTAAAAGGTTACAAGAAAATGTGTCCGAGTAAACGCAAAAAATGGAATGGAAATCTATGGTTTGATAAAACCCTTTGCACTGTGCTGTATGTTGTTAATATGAAGTAGTGTCCAGTCAAACATGATGGTGATTGCAGCAAACCCTTGTTGGTTGCACACAGATTAACCGTTAGCTCTTTAGTCCAGTCTGTTTGTCCAAACTGACATCAGAGCTACAGTATGTCTTCATTTAAACAAAAACTCGTCTAAGAACTCGTCGTCAAACCTTTACAATTTACCGATTGTTTGTTTCCATTGAGTAGAAGTCCATGTCCTGCTCCACAAATTAGAATATTATACTCGGCTCTGCACAGCCTTGAGGAGTTAAAAAGGATATTTTTCTTTTGTTATGGATTTGCAGCAGTTGCCTCTGAGAGCTGCTGTCTTGGATGAATGCAAACGACCCATTCCACACAAAAACAGTGAACAATTTTAAAGCGACAATCATTTCTTGATTCAAATGAAGGTCCAAAAATATGCTTCAAAACTTGTACAGTAGGGTGAAAAGCACACCGTCCTTCCTCTAATCTGTTTTCATATGACAGATATTGAAGTGTTAGACCTGAGTCCTTATGACAGAAGGTTTATCAAAGAGCTGTGGCATGCTAAAGTGTTGTTCACAAGCACCTAATCGATTTGAGTGCACCACTTATTAAAGACATTTAAATTTTTGGTTCTGTATGGTTCAAATATAATGAAGCATGCTGAAGACTGCCATTTGCTCAGTGACGGTCTAAAAAAACTGGATTACATTAGAAATGGAGGAATTTGTCAATTACCGGGCGGTAACTACAAAGACCTTGAACACAACTGCATTTTTAAAAAGAAAAACCTTATTTCCTACAGTTTTTATTTCTGCATGTTTTAGTGAATTACTTTTCTCCCGGACTTAAATGACTTCGTTATCCTACTGACAGATCATTTTAGATTTTTAACTGGAGAAATATACATTTCCTGTGGCAATGCAGTGTGAATGCTTATTGCTGAAGAACTTGCTGAAAAACATGCTGAAGTTTAGGTGAAAAGGAAGAACAAGCCTAAATTAATAATAAAATAAAAAATAAAATAAGAAAGCAGAAAGAACACGTTTGCTGAATTGGGTTTAAATAAGCAGAAATGATCACAGAAATTAGGAAAATGGCACCAAAAAAAGCTGAAAGCAGCTAAAAAGTAACAAAAAAGGCAGAAAAAAGCTTAAACTACCAGAAGGGCGGAAAAAAGAGCTGAAATGAGCTAAAAAAAAAAGTCAAAAGTCAAAGTCAACTTTATTGTCAGAACTGCAATATGTACAGGACATACACAGGATTGAAATTGCATTTCTCTCTGTCAGAAAAAAGAAAAAAGTGGAATTAGCTGAAAAAGTAAAGTAAAAAAAAATTCATAGAACGGCTAAATAGTAGAATAACTGAAACTAGCAGAAATAAGCGGAAAGGAGCATAACAAGCTGAAATTACCGTAGCAGAAATAAGTTGTCTGCTGAAAGTAGCATAAGTTACCACAAAAATCTTAAATTTATCAGAAAACAGTTGAAATTAGCTAAAATTTGCCTAAATTACTAGAAGAAAGCAGAAGGAAAAATGAGCACAAAAAATGTGGACATTTTCTGTGGGGAGGGAATGGGGGCAGAAATGAGCAACCAAAAAAATACAGTGGAAACTAGCTAAAAGAGCAGAAAGAAGTTACCAGAAGGAAGTGGAGAGAGCATGTGTGCCCAGTTAAGCTAAAAGAAACAGAAATAAGCACAAAAAGTGGAAATAATCTGAAGAAAATCTGAAAAAGCTAAAAAGGCAGAAATAAGCTAAAATTACCTGAAGGAAGTGAAGAGACACTTTTATCTGAATTGGTCTGAAAAAGTTGAAATGAGAGAAAATGTGAAATTAGCTGAAAATGCTAATATGAGCAGGAAACAGCTAAATAGGTGAAATAGCAGAAAAAGATGAAACTAGCAGAAAAATGCTGAAAAGAGCATAACAAGCTAGGTGAAGATATAGGTGAAGATGTAGAACAAATGTTGGAATTGATAAAGACAGAATTTGTCAAGATACAACTTGGTTTAAAATCAATAAATTATCATTAAATCTAGAAAAAACTAATTACATGATATTCAGTAATAAAAAGAAAACTGTTGATGTTCCACTCAAAATTGAGGGTGTTGAGATTTGTAGAGTGAGTGAGGTGAAGTTTTTGGGTGTTATCATTGATGACAAACTGACATGGAAACAACACATAAATTCTGTAAGAATAAAAATAGCTAAATCGATTGCAGTACTGTACAAAGTCAGAGACCTATTGAATGATAAAGCTCTGTATTTGTTGTATAACACAATCATTGTTCCACACTTAATCTATTGTATTGATGTTTGGGGGAATGCGTGTAAAACAATCACAAAGCCTATTTTTGTATTACAGAAAAGAGCTGTAAGAATTATCACTAGAAAACATTACCGTCATCCATCAAGTACATTATTTTATCAACTGAAGTTATTGAAGTTCCATGATTTGGTAGACTATAATATTTTATCAGTTATGTATAGGGCTCAAAATAATGCATTACCTTTAAATATCCAAATGCATTTTGTTAAAAGACAAAGTTGTTATAATCTTAAGGGGACAGAGTTGTTTGTAAAACCACAATTCAGAACTAGTTTGAAGGGACGTTCTACCTCAATCCAGGGAATTAGATTATGGAATGGCTTGGAGAATGTAGTTAAAAATGCCAAGTCAATGTTTACATTTAAGAAAATGATCAAAACGAATGTGTTAAAAAAATATATGAAATAGCGTAATGTGTATTGTATTAGTTAGAAAATTAGAAAGAGTTAGTCATTTTGTACTGTTGGTTGAAGATTATTATTGTTTAATCTGATTGTTGGAAAAAAGGGGCAGATATAATAAGATTTATTCTTCTTTCTGCTACCTTTCATTTTTTTAAATATATTATCATTTATGGGATTGTCTTGTATTGTTTCTTTTGTAAAAAAAAAAGAACAAATTTAATAAACGTAAACATAAACAAGCTGAAATTAGCAGAAATAAATTAATAAGGCTGAAAGTAGCAGAGATTACCACCAAAAGCTTGAATTTATCTCAAAATAGCTGAAATTAGCTAAAAAAGGCTAGAAAGTTAGCTGAAAGGTTAAAAAGCTAGCAGAAGAAAGCAGAACACATTTGCCTGAAAGAAGCAGAAATGAGTACAAAAAGTGGAAATTTTCTGAAAAAAATATGATTGATCAAAAAACAGCTGAAAAGTAGCTAAAAAGCAGAAAGAAGTTTAAATTCTCAGAAGGAAGTGAAGAGCACATTTTTGCTGAATTAGGCTGAAAAAAGTTTAAACGAGTGCAAAAAATGTGCAATTATCTGAAAAAGCTCAAATTAGCATAAAACAGCTACGGTAAATAGTGTCTGAAAGAGCAGAAAAAGTTTAAACGTGCAGAAATGAGCTGAAACTAGCATAATCTGAAATCAGCAGAAAGAAGTTAGAAGAAGCACACAAATGTAGTTAGCAGAACGAATCAGAACGGAGCACAAAACAGCTGAAAGTAGCTGGAAAAAAGTTTGAATTTGCACATGGAAGCTGAAAGAAGCTGAACCAGAACAAAATGTGAAAGGAGCAGTAAAAGGTTGTAAACACATCTAGAGATATGAAGGATGTAAAATGAGCTCAATTCATTTTCTATGAGGAAAAAAGTGGCAGAAAATGCTAATATAGGTAGTCCTCTATACGACGGTCTCGAGTTATGACGTTTCGCGGTTACGACGCATCTCCCATTAAAAAAATATATATTTTGAACATTTATTTTGAAAAGCCGAGTTACGCAGTATTAAACGTAGCGGCGGAGGAATGCTACACATTACTCTCTAAAAAAGGTAAGTCTGGTCCTCTGGACATTCATTAAACAAAACAAAACTGTACTGTGAACCCTGCTTTACGTCGTAAACGGAACAGAATACGGCAGATGGGCTGAGCTGGACGGCGGTTTTATGTCGTAAACGCAATAGAGAATACGGAGGAGGGACGGAGGAAACGGCTTCACCACAGCATCCCAGTAGGAAATTAACTATTTTTTCCCCTTCATTATGGCTCCCAAATGTATGTGTTTTTTGATAATTACTGTATGTAGGGTACTGTGTTAGGATAGGCTAAGTGCTTGGTAAAATACAGTACTGTACGTATAAGGTGTAGTATGTACGTATGTTCCGATACGTCGAAATTCGGTTTACGCCACAGCGTAGGAACGGATCTCTGTCGTAAGTCGAGGACTACTGTATCTGTATTAAAAGCCAAAGTTGCATCAGTACCATGGTCATAGTAGGATTGAAAGAGCTGAACATTTTGATGGATGATTTGTTGAAACGGCTTCAAAACTGTGGGACAAGAAATTTACAAAAAAAACGTATGGAAGAAAAATGGATCACAGTAGTGTGAATGCTTCATAAACATGATCTCTTTTTCTAAAAAAAAAAAAAAAATCCTGTTGTCATGCATCTCCCTCCTCCCCAAATACTGTACTCATTGTAGAGAAGCCCATTTATTTTTAAACCTAGAGGACTTGTAAAACATGGGCTAAACTGCAACGTATTTGATCTCCAAACTTATTAGCAGGTGTTTTTATCTTCTTTTTAAAATCCCATCACAGAAATGCAGCTGTGACATCCTGCGATTAGTTTCTTTTGCTCACACAGACTGATGTGGGTGTGCTCTAATCATCTTGTTAAACTAATCACAGGGGAGGCCATCAAGTCTCACCTGCACCGCTGCACACTTAACAGCACTCACCCACAGCAGATTCACTCCATTATACAGAGTTGCACATGTGGCACAGGCTTCCTGAACAACAGTGTTGTGCTATTAAAAACATGCAATGTGACAAATTTGAGCTCATTTGGTTATGATTTAAATTTGGCCACTCTCGAGTCGCACTTCTGCCTTCTTAATTAACTTGTTTCAATTTGCACTGAGCACAGCTTCTCAAGTATATTTCAGTAAGGACCTGGGATGTTTTTCACTGAGTGGAAAGCTATGGAGTGGGTAGCTGTCAGTTCAGATCGAGACTGGACGGATAACTAGCGGATGGTTTGAGTGCAGGTTGTTGTCTTAAAACAGCTCCTGTCTTTAAAGAGTTCATTCACAGAATTCAGACTACATATGAAAGGTGTTGTCTAGATTAATGGCGTCCTACTCAGGTTTTTACTCCTATACGTGCAACTTACTGCTTTTGAACATATTTTAAGTATCTCGTACAGGTTGGACTGTTTAGAAATACTATTAAAAATGGCATAATAGAAATTTAACTTCAAAAGACCACTTCAAAAGCGCTTGTCGTTTTTCCATCGGGGCTGCAGTGACATGACCAATAGTACGTGTTTGTGTGAGAAAACAATCAACCCACGCATGTTTTTCACCAGGCATGTGGGCCGAACGCTCTTGACAGAACAGTGTTTGACGGCTTTCATTTTGCAGGTGGAAATGAACACACAATATTCATGGGCTCATCTGTTACATTGGCGGGCACATTACTGAACCCTCGTATCATGTTTGTCAACGCCGTGTTCTAATTGTAACAGTAAATTGTTAGCAATACTGTCACAAAAGAGCCTTTGTGTCAGCGCAGGTCATCTTTAATGTGTTGAGCGTTACAAGGTTTGCTTTGGTTGAAAGAGAAACATCTATTTTGAGACTTGACGCATTTCCGTGACTAAGTGCACAGGAAACCGAATGTGTATCATTTGCAAATGAAAAGCTCTCATGCTGTTAAACTGCAGGTCCTCCAGTGCCAGTGGACCACACCAGTAATTACTGGTGATTGCTTTGATAGATTGGACTGTTCGTTCGGTGGACTGGAGGCTTCTCCTGAGGCCACGGCGGTACATCAGCAGCTGTAGAAGGAGGGCACCGTGATGTGTGTGACTCATTCCTCTGATGCTCTTTTAGGTCTCCATCATATTGATTGTGATAATTGCGCAAAGTTTTGCACTGGATATGATGGTGTAAACCCTTTTTGTATGACAGCAGCTGAAAAAAGGCAGATTTGTGATGTAGTGCAAGATAGGATAAAAGGTTTTTGGCTGTTCAGACACTCACAAAGTGTATGAGTGGGACATTAGAAGATGGTATTGGTGTGGTTGAGTGGATCCAATTGATCCAATGCTTTGAGAGAATATTTTGGCTATTTTCAACTTAGGTTTGAAGAAATGCCTATGTCGCTTGTTGTAAATAGCTTTTTGAACGACCTCGGTTTACAGATAAAATTCTGTATGATTCTGATCAGACTGCCATCTTCAAAATTTCATTGTGATTTATGCAAAAGCAATTTTTTAAAAATCTTTACGATGCTGTTGATTTCTCATTGCAAGGTTATTTACAACGTTTTGCTGTTATAGTAGAGCGCTACTTTGCAGTTCGACCTTCATGGACTCACTCTCGTGGTTTTTCAAAGTAAGATTTTACACACAAAAAATGTGTACAAAACACATGATTGTCAACTTTAATGTTACTCACATGATTGGGACAGTATAGGATACTGTACTGTAAAAAGTTAATGAAAAAATAAGATACTTAGGACAGGTGCTGCCATTTTGTAGATCTATTTCATCCCTCCTGACCGCCAGGGGGCGGTGCTGAAGCACTGAATATTCCCTTCGCGCATGCGCTGTTCGAGTAATTATATCAACGACGTCACACAGGTGTGACAGGATAAGCAATCAAGAGGCTACTTAGCCTAGCATTATCCGCTAATTCAGTCCTTCTTTCTTCTCGCGCGTGGTTCAATCCAAGGCTTCAGACCTTTGGATCTTTTCGCTACCGTTGCTGGAGGCCCGATAGCTTGTTAGCTGGAGCAGTATGCTCCCCTTCGTGGGCCACAACGGTTTAACCTTTGTGAAGGTATTTAATTGGGGGTCGTAGCCTTGACTGTGTTCAACTCTGGTGAGTAGTTTTCTACTTATTTTGCTGGAGTTCATGCGGCGGCTTCGCCCCGCGAGGAGACTACTGTGTGGATTTGTACGTAAGTAGTCTTATGGTACCTTGAAGCTTCAAAGTGTGTGAGTTTCAACTGTAACTTTTCGACCATTGGTTGCGGCTCCGTCCGTTCCCTGGGATGCTTTCTGCTAGGATTCAACATCTACCGTAAGTAGTTGATTTGTTCGGTTTAGGCAGCCAGCTGTGTTCTGGCCTCTTTTAGTTTGGCCTTGTTTTTTCCTTGGTGAAGGTTGGCTTTGTGCACCCTCTCCCAAACATTTTCTTTGCCAATCTTGGACGGTTGGGTTAAGCTGCTAGTGCTAGCTTCAGTTCGGCCTTGTTTTTTCCTTGGTGACTGTTAACGTTGTGTACCCTCTCCCGAGCGGTTTTCATTACGCTAGCAGTGCTAGCCTCTCTCGATTTTGCCTTGTTTTATGCCTCTGAGGCTTGTGCCTATTGTTTACCAGCACCAGTCTTCTCTGGCATCGTACGCTTCGGCTGTGCTGGACTTTCTAGCTCGAACTTTGAATTAATTGGTGAAGGTGTGTGTTCGCGCGCCCCCTCTCCCAATCATTCTCGCCTGCGTCATAATCGGCTGAGCTAGGCTTACAAGCTCTGACCTTGAATTAATTGGTGAAGGTGTGTGTTTGCGTGCCCCCTCTCCCAAGTCTCTCTCCCGCTGGCATCATAATCAGCTGAGCTAGGGTTACTAGCTCTGGCCTTGATTTTTTACTGGTGGTGTTGTGCGTTTCGCACCCCTCTCCCAAATCATTCCCACTGGCATCATAATCGGCTGAGCTAGGCTTACTAGCTCCAACCTTGATTTAACTGGTGAAGGTGTGCATCTCGCGTCCCTCTCCCAAATTATTCCCACCGGCATCATAATTGGCTGGGCTAGGCTTACTAGCTCTGACCTTGATTTAACTGGTGAAGGTGTACGTCTCCCGTCCCTCTCCCAGATCATTCCCACCGGCGTCTTAACACTAACGCTGTGCCTCGGAGCATTGGCTCGAACTAGGATTCTAGTTCTGACCTTGCTTTTCTTTTTTAGTTGGTGAGAGTGAGTGTTGTCATCCCCTCTCCCAATTTTCCTTTCTTTCATAGGAGCATGGACGGCTCCCACTGCTGCACGGGTTGCGGGCCGTGCTCCAGGCAGATGACGGTCACGACCTGTGCCCTGCCTACCTTGGGCATGACCACCTATTGGAGGCCCTGTCGGAAAACCCCTGTATGAATTGCAGCTTCATGCCTCGTGCCATGAGGGTGACTCGGCTGGCCCAGTTTTGCCCCGACATTGGCGATGACCTCCCACCTTCTGGAAAGGAGGCCCCACTTAGGCGTTCGAAGCACAAGGCCGAGGCCACAACTTCTGCGGCTCTACCTGGGAAGAGGCGAGCGAAATCTAGCCAGGGTCTCTCCATGAGAGTGGAGCAACTGGGCAGCACGGTGGCACAACTGGTAGAGCTGCTGCCTCTCAGTGAGCAGGTCCCCGGTTCAAATCCCGGTCCGGGGGCCTTTCTGGGTGGAGTTTGCATGTTCTCTCCGTGCATGCGTGGGTTTTCTCCGGGTGCTCCGGTTTCCTCCCACAGTCCAAAAACATGCATGTTAGGCTGATTGGTAACTCTAAATTGACCCTGGGTGTGAGTGAAACAGGTCCCTCTTGTGAATGAGTCCCCGTGGCTCAATGAGGATAGCCTGTATAAATAAAGGTTGAATGAAAAACTATCTGTTGAGTTGGCGGAGATGAAATCCCTTTTGCAGGCACGCCAACCGGGGACCACGCCAGAGGACGCTCCTCCCCACCCATGCCTGAGCTGGCCTTAGAGGAAGATATGTTGTCCTTGGCTGCCTCTGCCTCTCACTTTCTAGGTGAGGACAACGACCAGTCATCTAATCAGGGAACTGGTTCGCTTTCTTTGTCCCGGGCCGCAGATAGTGGGTCAGGTGACGACTCGATGTGGGACGTTATGTGGATGGCCATGAGACAGCTGCAACTGGACATCCCGCAACCAGAGGAATCCACCCCTGGAAGTGCCTTCTTCAGGCGTGGACAGGCCCCTCCTCCCTTTTCCGTCCCTCCATCAGAGGAGTACCTGAGGGAGTTACACGGTTGTTGGCGGGACCCAAAGTTATTTGCGTACCTCTCTGCAGATGGTCGAACATTGGCGGCCATGCATGAGCCGGCTACGGTGGGCCTGAATTGTATGCCGGCGATCGAACCTGCTATGGCCTCGCTCATCGTCTCACCAGAGGAAACTCTGCACAGGGAGGTCTGGTGTCCGCAACCTCAGTGTCGTGTCACGGATGAGTTCCTTTGCAGAGCTTATCAAGCCGGAGCGCGTGCTGGCCGCCTTGGCAATTCTATGGCACACCGTCTGCTTGCCCTTTCTGCGTCCCTTCAGGTCACCGATGGTACGGCAGCGGTAGTGAGCTTTAGCGATGCGGCACTTCAGGCCTTTGCACTTATGACACGAGACCTTGGATACCTGATGTCCTTCTTGGTCCAGGCTCTCCGACAGGTCTGGTTGGCACAATCAGCTCTGTCCGGGCCATCTCGTAGGACCCTCCGTGATGTCCCGGTGATGCCGGGGGAGTTGTTTGGTTCTGCTGCCTTGGCAGCGCTAGAATGGACTGTCCAGGCATGTCAGACAAGGCAGCAACTTTTGAGTCTTAGTAGGATAATGCCCCCTCCTCCTCCTCGGTATCTAAGGCGCCCGCCAGCTGACCTGAGTAGTCAGCCGCAGCCTTGGGGTCGCAACCCCACAAGGGGTCTTTACCCTTGTGAGGGTCAGCCTAGACCCAGCTGGGGCTTTTGGGAGCTGGCCCGCCAACCAGCTGTACGTGGCAGGGGCTCTGGCCCCCACCCCCCACGGCCCCTAGGGGTCATGGAGGGAGACAGTGATGCTGCCAGGCCAACCGTCAGATACTTTTCCCATCAGCAGCTCAGTTACTGGGCTGCTCATGCTGTGGACCCATGGGTGGTTGCCACCCTGACCCATGGTTACCGGCTACAGTTCCGACGACGGCCTCTCATGTCAAGCCGGGTCAGAATGATTGTGATTTCTGACCCGGTGAAGGCTTGAGCGCTGGACCAGGAGCTTTCTACCCTCCTGGCAGAAGGTGCGATCGAAGCAGTGGACCCTTTGCATCTGCCCAGGGGCTACTACTCAGCCTACTTCCTCGTACAAAAAAAGTTGGGTGGGTTCTGTCCCATTTTAGATTTGAGGGGACTCAATCAGTACCTAAAGGTGCTGCCCTTCCACATGCTCACGACAGCCAAATTCCTTCAGGCTGTCAGGAGGGGAGAGTGGTTCACCTCAATAGATTTGAAGGATGCTTATTTTCATGTGCCCATTACGGCAGAACATCGCCGCTTTCTCAGGTTTGCCTATCGGGATCGCCACTGGCAGTTCTGTGTGCTCCCGTTCGGACTCTCCCTTTCCCCGAGGGTGTTCATTCGGTGTGTGAAGGCAGCTCTCTCTCCCTTGCAGGCCTGCGAGATAAAGGTCCTGCCATACCTAGACGATTGGCTTCTTTGCGCCCCGTCTCAGGCATGTGCCCTTCGCGACACGGATCGTCTGCTCACACACGTGTCCCGGTTGGGCCTCAACGTCAATCTGGAGAAGATCTGCATGATTCCTTCTCAAACGATCACTTTTCTTTCCTCCATTACAGCACGCCCTTCTGTCCAAAGGAGGGAGGGGGGCGACATTCTCCAATTGACCAGTCGGTTCAGGCTGGGCAGGCAGTTCCCCTACATCACATTCTTATGGCTACTAGGCAAACTGACCTCTGTCACTTGGGTGATACCCTTGGGTCTACTATCTCTTTGCCCCTTTCAAAGGTGGCTCAACAGTTTTTGCCTGGATGCCAGATGCACAGACATCACAGGCTCACAATGACATGGCCATGTCTCCATGCCCTGGTTCCATGGAGGGACGAGGATTATTTGTTCAAGGGTGTCCCCATGGGAGTGGTGGTGTAAGAGACCGCTCCCAGCATATTAATGTGCTAGAGCTACGGGCAGTGCATTTGGCACTCAGGCACTTCCTGCCCCGCCTGGAGGGGAAGCATGTCCTCGTTCGGTCGGAAAACACCTCTGCCGTCTACCACATCATGTCACATTCAGCGGCCCCGCTGACCCATTGGCCCCTGACCCTTTAGGCCCCGCTGACCCTTTAGGCCCCTGACCCATTCGCTGACCCTTTAGGCCCCTGACCCATTAGGCCCCGCTGACCCTTTAGGCCCCTGACCCATTAGGCCCCGCTGACCCTTTAGGCCCCGCTGACCCTTTAGGCCCCGCTGACCCTTTAGGCCCCGCTGACCCTTTAGGCCCCGCTGACCCTTTAGGCCCCGCTGACCCTTTAGCCTGACCTACTCCCTTAGCCTGACCTTTCCCCTTTAGCCTGACCCGCTCCCTTTAGCCTGACCCAGCCTGACCCTCTCCCTTAGCCTGACCCTGACTCCCTTCTGTCTGTCATAGTTTTTGCCCCTTCTGTCCACCCTCTCCCTTTAGCCTGACCTGCTCCCTTTAGCCTGACCCTCTCCCTTAGCCTGACCCGCTCCCTTTAGCCTGACCCTGACTCCCTTCTGTCTGTCATAGTTTTTGCCCCTTCTGTCCACCCTCTCCCTTTAGCCTGACCCTCTCCCTTAGCCTGACCTTTCCCCTTTAGCCTGACCCGCTCCCTTTAGCCTGACCCAGCCTGACCCCCTCTGCTCCTGTCTTCTGACCCTTCCTATTTAGTTCCTGCTCCTGTCTCTGCTCCTGTCTTCTGACCCTTCCTATTTGTTCATCCCAGTAATGCCTGTCACCCTCCTCTGCTTAGTTCATCTGCACCATGCTTATGTTCTTTGTTTCTGTCCTTTCCTCAGTCTTCCTCCTCAGTCATGTCTCACAGCCACTCCTGTCAGTCAACTGTTCACCACGCCCCTTCTACCTCAGCCTAGCAATCAGTTTCATTCCTTCCACCTGTTTCCTTCCACCTGTGCAGCTCAGCATTTAAGCTCCTGCCAGCCACTGCAGTTTGCTCAGTCATTGTTGTTGAATCTTTGGTTCCAGCTCTGGTCACAGACATCACGGTCCTCTGTTTTTGCCTGCCTGCCTAAAGTCTTTGAAAGTTTTGCCGCCACGCTGGCTTTTGTTTTTGTGTTGTTTAAAAATAAATAAGTTTTATTTTTGAAATACATCTCCTGCTTCGATCATCTTGCCTGCTTTTTGGGTTCACACCTACGGATCGTGACAGAATGACTGAGCCAACTGAACCCAATGGTAAGATGATCACCTTATTCGAGTTTTTTGCCCGTGAGGCTGAGAAGACTGCCCGGAGGGAGAGAGAGGAGGAGAGGAAAGACCTGTTCAGGGGAACCCGCCTGGCTAGAAAGCCCGTTTTCTCCTGTCCACCTCAGTGGCTTCATGAGGAACCTTCAGAGGAGGAACCAGACACTGACGAGGAGTACTGGTTCCCCTCTGCGCCATGCTCACGCCACCGAGGACAGAGGAGTCGACGACGGTCTCGGCTCAGCTCTCGCTCTCAGGAGGAGCGTGGGGGGATGTTGCTGGAGGGGCAGTTCAGCCCTGATTCACCAGAGGTGCAGGAACGCTGGCAGGCTTATGTGGAGGCGAGGTACCTGTGTCCGCCCAGCCGTGAGGAGGTCCAGACGGTCGCTCCTCACACCTGCCAACCTGAGGGGGTCACTTCACCGGCTCTCTTGACTCCTCCACCACCTGCTGAAGCTTTGGCACCTCCACCTCCCACCTGTCTCACTTCTCGCCGCCGCAGAAAGAGAGGTCGCCGTGGGACCCAAACCGTCTCTCTGTCTGAGTCACCCATCCCTGCTCCTGAGGCTCCTCAGACCTCGACGTTGCCCGCTGCCGCCGCAGGGGCTTCACAGACCTTCATGCCGCCCGCTGCCGCCGCAGGGGCTTCACAGACCTTCATGCCGCCCGCTGCCGCCGCAGGGGCTTCACAGACCTCCATGACGCCCGCTGCCGCCGCAGGGGCTCCACAGACTTCCATGATGCCCGCTGCCACTGCAGGGGCTCCACAGACCTCCATGACGCCCGCTGCCGCCGCAGGGGCTCCACAGACCTCCATGACGCCCGCTGCCGCCGCAGGGGCTCCACAGACCTCCATGATGCCCGCTGCCGCCGCAGGGGCTCCACAGACCTCCATGACGCCCGTTGCTGCCGCAGAGACCACTGTTATTATCCAACAGATCGAGAGACTGCTTAATGCTGCTACCAAAAACCCTGATCCCCATTATAAACTCAAGACATATTCCATCATGGAACATTTAATTACAACCAGTGGTTTCACGCCAAACCCAGGCCTCACTCGACTAATGACTTTTGTTAAGGCTACAAGTAAAGGATTAGCCTCCTTATTGTCTACTGCTGAGCCTGAATCCTCCACGTCGCCCGCTGCGGCTGCTGAAGAGAAGGCCCCACAGCTAGAGGAGGCCCCACAGCTCTTCACGTCGGCTGCTGAAGAGGAGGCCCCACAGCTAGAGGAGGTCCCACAGCTCTTCACGTCGGCTGCTGAGGAGGAGGCCCCACAGCTCTTCACGTCGGCTGCTGAGGAGGAGGCCCCACAGCTCTTCACGTCGGCTGCTGAGGAGGAGGCCCCACAGCTCTTCACGTCGGCTGCTGAGGAGGAGGCCCCACAGCTCTTCACGTCGGCTGCTGAGGAGGAGGCCCCACAGCTCTTCACGTCGGCTGCTGAGGAGGAGGCCCCACAGCTCTTCACGTCGGCTGCTGAGGAGGAGGCCCCACAGCTCTTCACGTCGGCTGCTGAGGAGGAGGCCCCACAGCTCTTCACGTCGGCTGCTGAGGAGGAGGCCCCACAGCTCTTCACGTCGGCTGCTGAGGAGGAGGCCCCACAGCTCTTCACGTCGGCTGCTGAGGAGGAGGCCCCACAGCTCTTCACGTCGGCTGCTGAGGAGGAGGCCCCACAGCTCTTCACGTCGGCTGCTGAGGAGGAGGCCCCACAGCTCTTCACGTCGGCTGCTGAGGAGGAGGCCCCACAGCTCTTCACGTCGGCTGCTGAGGAGGAGGCCCCACAGCTCTGTGCCATGGGTTCTGATCCCGTCACTGAGGCCTCATCGTTGGCACCCAACCACGCATCGGCTGCGGCAGGACTCCCATCTGGCTCAGCAGCTGCCAGCACCGCCCCTTCTGGCTCAGCAGCTGCCAGCACCGCCCCTTCTGGCTCAGCAGCTGCCAGCACCGCCCTCTCTGACCCACCGGCTGTCAGCACCGCCCTCTCTGACCCACCGGCTGTCAGCACCGCCCTCTCTGACCCACCGGCTGTCAGCACCGCCCTCTCTGACCCACCGGCTGTCAGCACCGCCCTCTCTGACCCACCGGCTGTCAGCACCGCCCTCTCTGACCCACCGGCTGTCGCACCGCCCTCTCTGACCCACCGGCTGTCGGCACCGCCCTCTCTGACCCACCGGCTGTCGGCACCGCCCTCTCTGACCCACGGCCGGCACCGCCCTCTCTGGCCCACCGGCTGCCTTCATCGCCCTCTCTGGCCCACCGGCTGCCTTCATCGCCCTCTCTGGTCCAGCGGCTGTCAGCATCGTTCTCTCTGGCCCAGTAGCTGCCAGCACCTCCCTCTCTGACCCACCGGCTGTCGGCACCGCCCTCTCT
>JBBPBX010000140.1:78575-100769 GCA_038048925.1 Garcialebias charrua | reverse complement strand
CTCTGACCCACCGGCTGTCGGCACCGCCCTCTCTGACCCACCGGCTGTCGGCACCGCCCTCTCTGACCCACCGGCTGTCGGCACCGCCCTCTCTGACCCACCGGCTGTCGGCACCGCCCTCTCTGACCCACCGGCTGTCGGCACCGCCCTCTCTGACCCACCGGCTGTCGGCACCGCCCTCTCTGACCCACCGGCTGTCGGCACCGCCCTCTCTGACCCACCGGCTGTCGGCACCGCCCTCTCTGACCCACCGGCTGTCGGCACCGCCCTCTCTGACCCACCGGCTGTCGGCACCGCCCTCTCTGACCCACCGGCTGTCGGCACCGCCCTCTCTGGCCCACCGGCTGCCTTCATCGCCCTCTCTGGCCCACCGGCTGCCTTCGTCGCCCTCTCTGGCCCACCGGCTGCCTTCGTCGCCCTCTCTGGCCCACCGGCTGCCTTCGTCGCCCTCTCTGGCCCACCGGCTGCCTTCGTCGCCCTCTCTGGCCCACCGGCTGCCTTCATCGCCCTCTCTGGTCCAGCGGCTGTCAGCATCGTTCTCTCTGGCCCAGCGGCTGCCAGCACCTCCCTCTCTGACCCGACTGCTGCCAGCACCTCCCCCTCTGACCCGGCTGCTGCCAGCACCTCCCCCTCTGACCCAGCGGCTGCCAGCACCTCCCTCTCTGACCCACCGGCTGCCAGCATCTCCCTCTCTGACCCACCAGCTGCCATCGTCTCCCTCTCTGACCCACCAGCTGCCTTCATCGCCCTCTCTGACCCAGTGGCTGTCAGCATCGCTCTCTCTGGCCCGGTTCTGCCCTGCTTCGAACTCTGGCTTGGCTCTGGACGTCCGCCCGAACCCTGGTCCGCTCTGGGAGGTCCCCGGGACGTCCGCCTGACCTTTGGCCTTGCTCTGGACGGCCCCCGGGTTGTCCCTTGTTTTGCACGTAGCCCAGGGCCGTGTATGTGTATTCGTGTTTTGGTTTGTCCTTGCTCCCAGGTTTGGTCCTGTCGGTTTTTTTTGTTTAGGTTTTTTGCCCTCTGTCCTTGTGTTTGCCCCCTCCCCCCGCCCTGTTCTGGCTTGGGTTCCTGTTTTTCTGGTTGGTCCGTCAGGATGCCGGACCTTAACGGGGGGGCTATGTCACGTTCAGCGGCCCCGCTGACCCTTTAGGCCCCGCTGACTTTAGGCCCCGCTGACCCTTTAGGCCCCGCTGACCCTTTAGGCCCCGCTGACCCTTTAGGCCCCGCTTCCCCTTTAGCCTGACCCGCTCCCTTTAGCCTGACCCAGCCTGACCCTCTCCCTTAGCCTGACCCTGACTCCCTTCTGTCTGTCATAGTTTTTGCCCCTTCTGTCCACCCTCTCCCTTTAGCCTGACCTGCTCCCTTAGCCTGACCTTTCCCCTTTAGCCTGACCCGCTCCCGCTCTCGTCATAGTTTTTGCCCCTTCTGTCCACCCTCTCCCTTTAGCCTGACCCTCTCCCTTAGCCTGACCCTTCCTATTTGTTCATCCCAGTAAGTTCATCCCAGTAATGCTTGTCACCCTCCTCTGCTCCTGTCTTCTGACCCTTCCTATTTAGTTCCTGCTCCTGTCTCTGCTCCTGTCTTCTGACCCTTCCTATTTGTTCATCCCAGTAATGCCTGTCACCCTCCTCTGCTTAGTTCATCCCAGTAATGCCTGTCACCCTCCTCTGCTTAGTTCATCTGCACCATGCTTATGTTCTTTGTTTCTGTCCTTTCCTCAGTCTTCCTCCTCAGTCATGTCTCACAGCCACTCCTGTCAGTCAACTGTTCACCACGCCCCTTCTACCTCAGCCTAGCAATCAGTTTCATTCCTTCCACCTGTGCAGCTCAGCATTTAAGCTCCTGCCAGCCACTGCAGTTTGCTCAGTCATTGTTGTTGAATCTTTGGTTCCAGCTCTGGTCACAGACATCACGGTCCTCTGTTTTTGCCTGCCTGCCTAAAGTCTTTGTTTGAAAGTTTTGCCGTCACGTCGGCTTTTGTTTTTGTGTTGTTTAAAAATAAATAAGTTTTATTTTTGAAATACATCTCCTGCTTCGATCATCTTGCCTGCTTTTTGGGTTCACACCTACGGATCGTGACATGTTTTTAGTCTGTGGGAGGAAACCGGAGTACCCGGAGGGAACCCACGCATGCACGGAGAGAACATGCAAACTCCACCCAGAAAGGCACGCAGATTTGAACCAGGGACCTGCTTGCTGAGAGGCAGCAGCTCTACCAGTTGCACCACCGTGCTACTCTTCTAATATACTCTCAGTGATAAACTGCTTTCATGCATCTATTGGAGAGATGGTGCTAAACCCAGGTGCAGGCCCTGACCGACTTCTCAGTAAATTGTGGCTTGGTGTTAAAAGAGGCATACAGATTTTTAAAATAATTTATATATAATAATATATAATAGGTTACCTAACGGGTTTGCATTTGTTACAAGGAATTATGAATACAATGAGTCTCTACACAACAAATGCAGTAATATCAGCTGGCTTACTAAACTAGTGTAATGTTAGCTAGCTTACGGTAAGTACTAACATTATGTTGTAGTTAGCCGAGTGTCTACTTTGTTGACCAACATGATATTCTATCACAGTAAAGTCATGGAGTTGGTAAATGCAGATAATACATGTACTTTGTATGCTGCTGTGTCAAACTGACCTCCTTGTGGTGAGACTGCAGGTATCAGATGTGTAAATGAGACAGAAAATGTATCTTGACAGTCACAGTTGGTAAGAATCAAAGGTTCCCAAAGAAAACCCTTGAGATTCTATAGGAAATGCTTGGGGTCATTTTTGACCCCACTCATGAAAAACTGGGGTAGTGACACAAAAACTGCAATTTCTGAAAATGTATAAAAACATTTTAAAAAAATTCAAATGGCTTGAAGTCACAAACATGTTTTATGAGGAATACCTGGAATATGGAAGAGTAAAAACTTTTAGTTTCAGAGTTTTTGAAGAATAACAACCCTCGGGGTCATTTTTGACCCCACTTATGCATCTAAGGGTTAAAGAGTAAAAAAAAAGGACATTAAAGGAGCTTGTCTGATGAGAAGAAGGAGATTGTTCCATAATCTTGGAACAGCTAGAGAAAAAGGCTTTGTCTCCTCTGAGCCTCTGTTTGGACCTTGACATCTCCAGGACCTCTTTGTTTATTAATTAAACAAACAAACACATAAATAAATAAATTGTTTTGTTTAAAAGACAAAGACAAAAAAAAGACAAAGAGGAAGGCCGAAGAGAAGATATGCAGCTAGAGAGGACATGGAGGTAGTTGGAGTAAGGACAGAGGATGCAGAGGACAAAGATGGAGGGTTACTTACTGTGGAGACCCCTGAAGAGAGAAGAGCCAAAAGAAGGGACTCTAAAACTATTGTTTTATGAACAATGATTTATAAAACACAAATACACACACACACACACACACACACACACACACACATATANACCTGTCTCACTCACACCCAGGGTCAATTTAGAGTTACCAATCAGCCTAACATGCATGTTTTTGGACTGTGGGAGGAAACCGGAGCACCCGGAGAAAACCCACGCATGCACGGAGAGAACATGCAAACTCCACCCAGAAAGGCCCCCGGACCGGGATTTGAACCGGGGACCTGCTCACTGAGAGGCAGCAGCTCTACCAGTTGTGCCACCGTGCTGCCCAGTTGCTCCACTCTCATGGAGAGACCCTGGCTAGATTTCGCTCGCCTCTTCCCAGGTAGAGCCGCAGAAGTTGTGGCCTCGGCCTTGTGCTTCGAACGCCTAAGTGGGGCCTCCTTTCCAGAAGGTGGGAGGTCATCGCCAATGTCGGGGCAAAACTGGGCCAGCCGAGTCACCCTCATGGCACGAGGCATGAAGCTGCAATTCATACAGGGGTTTTCCGACAGGGCCTCCAATAGGTGGTCATGCCCAAGGTAGGCAGGGCACAGGTCGTGACCGTCATCTGCCTGGAGCACGGCCCGCAACCCGTGCAGCAGTGGGAGCCGTCCATGCTCCTATGAAAGAAAGGAAAATTGGGAGAGGGGATGACAACACTCACTCTCACCAACTAAAAAAGAAAAGCAAGGTCAGAACTAGAATCCTAGTTCGAGCCAATGCTCCGAGGCACAGCGTTAGTGTTAAGACGCCGGTGGGAATGATCTGGGAGAGGGACGGGAGACGTACACCTTCACCAGTTAAATCAAGGTCAGAGCTAGTAAGCCTAGCCCAGCCAATATGATGCCGGTGGGAATAATTTGGGAGAGGGACGCGAGATGCACACCTTCACCAGTTAAATCAAGGTTGGAGCTAGTAAGCCTAGCTCAGCCGATTATGATGCCAGTGGGAATGATTTGGGAGAGGGGTGCGAAACGCACAACACCACCAGTAAAAAATCAAGGCCAGAGCTAGTAACCCTAGCTCAGCTGATTATGATGCCAGCGGGAGAGAGACTTGGGAGAGGGGGCACGAACACACACCTTCACCAATTAATTCAAGGTCAGAGCTAGTAAGCCTAGCTCAGCCGATTATGACGCAGGCGAGAATGATTGGGAGAGGGGGCGCGCGAACACACACCTTTACCAATTAATTCAAGGTCAGAGCTAGTAAGCCTAGCTCAGCCGATTATGACGCAGGCGAGAATGATTGGGAGAGGGGGCGCGCGAACACACACCTTCACCAATTAATTCAAAGTTCGAGCTAGAAAGTCCAGCACAGCCGAAGCGTACGATGCCAGAGAAGACTGGTGCTGGTAAACAATAGGCACAAGCCTCAGAGGCATAAAACAAGGCAAAATCGAGAGAGGCTAGCACTGCTAGCGTAATGAAAACCGCTCGGGAGAGGGTACACAACGTTAACAGTCACCAAGGAAAAAACAAGGCCGAACTGAAGCTAGCACTAGCAGCTTAACCCAACCGTCCAAGATTGGCAAAGAAAATGTTTGGGAGAGGGTGCACAAAGCCAACCTTCACCAAGGAAAAAACAAGGCCAAACTAAAAGAGGCCAGAACACAGCTGGCTGCCTAAACCGAACAAATCAACTACTTACGGTAGATGTTGAATCCTAGCAGAAAGCATCCCAGGGAACGGACGGAGCCGCAACCAATGGTCGAAAAGTTACAGTTGAAACTCACACACTTTGAAGCTTCAAGGTACCATAAGACTACTTACGTACAAATCCACACAGTAGTCTCCTCGCGGGGCGAAGCCGCCGCATGAACTCCAGCAAAATAAGTAGAAAACTACTCACCAGAGTTGAACACAGTCAAGGCTACGACCCCCAATTAAATACCTTCACAAAGGTTAAACCGTTGTGGCCCACGAAGGGGAGCATACTGCTCCAGCTAACAAGCTATCGGGCCTCCAGCAACGGTAGCGAAAAGATCCAAAGGTCTGAAGCCTTGGATTGAACCACGCGCGAGAAGAAAGAAGGACTGAATTAGCGGATAATGCTAGGCTAAGTAGCCTCTTGATTGCTTATCCTGTCACACCTGTGTGACGTCGTTGATATAATTACTCGAACAGCGCATGCGCGAAGGGAATATTCAGTGCTTCAGCACCGCCCCCTGGCGGTCAGGAGGGATGAAATAGATCTACAAAATGGCAGCACCTGTCCTAAGTATCTTATTTTTTCATTAACTTTTTACAGTACAGTATCCTATACTGTCCCAATCATGTGAGTAACATTAAAGTTGACAATCATGTGTTTTGTACACATTTTTTGTGTGTAAAATCTTACTTTGAAAAACCACGAGAGTGAGTCCATGAAGGTCGAACTGCAAAGTAGCGCTCTACTATAACAGCAAAACGTTGTAAATAACCTTGCAATGAGAAATCAACAGCATCGTAAAGATTTTTAAAAAATTGCTTTTGCATAAATCACAATGAAATTTTGAAGATGGCAGTCTGATCAGAATCATACAGAATTTTATCTGTAAACCGAGGTCGTTCAAAAAGCTATTTACAACAAGCGACATAGGCATTTCTTCAAACCTAAGTTGAAAATAGCCAAAATATTCTCTCAAAGCATTGGATCAATTGGATCCACTCAACCACACCAATACCATCTTCTAATGTCCCACTCATACACTTTGTGAGTGTCTGAACAGCCAAAAACCTTTTATCCTATCTTGCACTACATCACAAATCTGCCTTTTTTCAGCTGCTGTCATACAAAAAGGGTTTACACCATCATATCCAGTGCAAAACTTTGCGCAATTATCACAATCAATATGATGGAGACCTAAAAGAGCATCAGAGGAATGAGTCACACACATCACGGTGCCCTCCTTCTACAGCTGCTGATGTACCGCCGTGGCCTCAGGAGAAGCCTCCAGTCCACCGAACGAACAGTCCAATCTATCAAAGCAATCACCAGTAATTACTGGTGTGGTCCACTGGCACTGGAGGACCTGCAGTTTAACAGCATGAGAGCTTTTCATTTGCAAATGATACACATTCGGTTTCCTGTGCACTTAGTCACGGAAATGCGTCAAGTCTCAAAATAGATGTTTCTCTTTCAACCAAAGCAAACCTTGTAACGCTCAACACATTAAAGATGACCTGCGCTGACACAAAGGCTCTTTTGTGACAGTATTGCTAACAATTTACTGTTACAATTAGAACACGGCGTTGACAAACATGATACGAGGGTTCAGTAATGTGCCCGCCAATGTAACAGATGAGCCCATGAATATTGTGTGTTCATTTCCACCTGCAAAATGAAAGCCGTCAAACACTGTTCTGTCAAGAGCGTTCGGCCCACATGCCTGGTGAAAAACATGCGTGGGTTGATTGTTTTCTCACACAAACACGTACTATTGGTCATGTCACTGCAGCCCCGATGGAAAAACGACAAGCGCTTTTGAAGTGGTCTTTTGAAGTTAAATTTCTATTATGCCATTTTTAATAGTATTTCTAAACAGTCCAACCTGTACGAGATACTTAAAATATGTTCAAAAGCAGTAAGTTGCACGTATAGGAGTAAAAACCTGAGTAGGACGCCATTAATCTAGACAACACCTTTCATATGTAGTCTGAATTCTGTGAATGAACTCTTTAAAGACAGGAGCTGTTTTAAGACAACAACCTGCACTCAAACCATCCGCTAGTTATCCGTCCAGTCTCGATCTGAACTGACAGCTACCCACTCCATAGCTTTCCACTCAGTGAAAAACATCCCAGGTCCTTACTGAAATATACTTGAGAAGCTGTGCTCAGTGCAAATTGAAACAAGTTAATTAAGAAGGCAGAAGTGCGACTCGAGAGTGGCCAAATTTAAATCATAACCAAATGAGCTCAAATTTGTCACATTGCATGTTTTTAATAGCACAACACTGTTGTTCAGGAAGCCTGTGCCACATGTGCAACTCTGTATAATGGAGTGAATCTGCTGTGGGTGAGTGCTGTTAAGTGTGCAGCGGTGCAGGTGAGACTTGATGGCCTCCCCTGTGATTAGTTTAACAAGATGATTAGAGCACACCCACATCAGTCTGTGTGAGCAAAAGAAACTAATCGCAGGATGTCACAGCTGCATTTCTGTGATGGGATTTTAAAAAGAAGATAAAAACACCTGCTAATAAGTTTGGAGATCAAATACGTTGCAGTTTAGCCCATGTTTTACAAGTCCTCTAGGTTTAAAAATAAATGGGCTTCTCTACAATGAGTACAGTATTTGGGGAGGAGGGAGATGCATGACAACAGGATTTTTTTTTTTTTTTTAGAAAAAGAGATCATGTTTATGAAGCATTCACACTACTGTGATCCATTTTTCTTCCATACGTTTTTTTTGTAAATTTCTTGTCCCACAGTTTTGAAGCCGTTTCAACAAATCATCCATCAAAATGTTCAGCTCTTTCAATCCTACTATGACCATGGTACTGATGCAACTTTGGCTTTTAATACAGATACAGTAGTCCTCGACTTACGACAGAGATCCGTTCCTACGCTGTGGCGTAAACCGAATTTCGACGTATCGGAACATACGTACATACTACACCTTATACGTACAGTACTGTATTTTACCAAGCACTTAGCCTATCCTAACACAGTACCCTACATACAGTAATTATCAAAAAACACATACATTTGGGAGCCATAATGAAGGGGGAAAAATAGTTAATTTCCTACTGGGATGCTGTGGTGAAGCCGTTTCCTCCGTCCCTCCTCTGTATTCTCTATTGCGTTTACGACATAAAACCGCCGTCCAGCTCAGCCCATCTGCCGTATTCTGTTCCGTTTACGACGTAAAGCAGGGTTCACAGTACAGTTTTGTTTTGTTTAATGAATGTCCAGAGGACCAGACTTACCTTTTTTAGAGAGTAATGTGTAGCATTCCTCCGCCGCTACGTTTAATACTGCGTAACTCTGCTTTTCAAAATAAATGTTCAAAATATATATTTTTTTAATGGGAGATGGGTCGTAACCGCGAAACGTCATAACTCGAGACCGTCGTATAGAGGACTACCTGTATTAGCATTTTCTGCCACTTTTTTCCTCATAGAAAATGAATTGAGCTCATTTTACATCCTTCATATCTCTAGATGTGTTTACAACCTTTTACTGCTCCTTTCACATTTTGTTCTGGTTCAGCTTCTTTCAGCTTCCATGTGCAAATTCAAACTTTTTTCCAGCTACTTTCAGCTGTTTTGTGCTCCTTTCTGATTCTTTCTGCTAACTACATTTGTGTGCTTCTTCTAACTTCTTTCTGCTGATTTCAGATTATGCTAGTTTCAGCTCATTTCTGCACGTTTAAACTTTTTCTGCTCTTTCAGACACTATTTACCGTAGCTGTTTTATGCTAATTTGAGCTTTTTCAGATAATTGCACATTTTTTGCACTCGTTTAAACTTTTTTCAGCCTAATTCAGCAAAAATGTGCTCTTCACTTCCTTCTGAGAATTTAAACTTCTTTCTGCTTTTTAGCTACTTTTCAGCTGTTTTTTGATCAATCATATTTTTTTCAGAAAATTTCCACTTTTTGTACTCATTTCTGCTTCTTTCAGGCAAATGTGTTCTGCTTTCTTCTGCTAGCTTTTTAACCTTTCAGCTAACTTTCTAGCCTTTTTTAGCTAATTTCAGCTATTTTGAGATAAATTCAAGCTTTTGGTGGTAATCTCTGCTACTTTCAGCCTTATTAATTTATTTCTGCTAATTTCAGCTTGTTTATGTTTACGTTTATTAAATTTGTTCATTTTTTTTTTACAAAAGAAACAATACAAGACAATCCCATAAATGATAATAATATTTAAAAAAATGAAAGGTAGCAGAAAGAAGAATAAATCTTATTATATCTGCCCCTTTTTTCCAACAATCAGATTAAACAATAATAATCTTCAACCAACAGTACAAAATGACTAACTCTTTCTAATTTTCTAACTAATACAATACACATTACGCTATTTCATATATTTTTTAACACATTTGTTTTGATCATTTTCTTAAATGTAAACATTGACTTGGCATTTTTAACTACATTCTCCAAGCCATTCCATAATCTAATTCCCTGGATTGAGGTAGAACGTCCCTTCAAACTAGTTCTGAATTGTGGTTTTATAAACATCTCTGTTCCCTTAAGATTATAACGCGGACGACACAACAGTGGTGGGTCTCATCAGCAACAACGATGAGACGGACTACAGGAACGAGGTGAGCCGCCTGGCCTTGTGGTGCGGACACAACAATCTCACTCTCAACGTGGAGAAGACAAAGGAGATTGTTGTGGACTTCAGGAAGAGGGATGCCCAACATGCCCCTCTGACCATCAACAGCACCGCAGTGGAGAGAGTAGACAGCACCAAGTTCCTGGGAGTGCACGTCTCAAAGGACCTGTCCTGGAGCAGGAACACTGCAGCACTGGCAAAGAAGGCTCACCAGCGTCTCTACTTTCTCCGCAAGCTGAAAAGGGCTGGAGCTTCAACCCCCATCATGAGCACCTTCTACAGAGGTGCCATAGAAAGTGTCCTGACCAGCTGCATCACTGTGTGGTTTGGTGCATGTACTGCATCCTGCCGCAAGAGCCTCCAGCGCATTGTGAGAGCAGCTGAGAAGATCGTGGGCACCTCCTTGCCCTCACTGCAGGACTTACACAGCAAACGCCTCACTCGGAAAGCCCACCGCATGGCAGGTGATCCCACACACCCACTACACAGCTGCTTCAGACTGCTGCCATCAGGGAGGAGACTGAGGAGTCTCCAGGCTCGAACCAGCAGACTGAGAGACAGCTCTGTTCATCAGGCAGTCAGAATGCTAAACACTCTGCCTGCTCTGCCCCCCCTCCCATTTGAACTGCCTTAACACTAAAACTTTCTCACACATTATCACTCAACACAAAGTTTTTCACTAAACTCTCGGTCATGTGCTCATACAGTTTGCACTACTTCTCATACTTGCACTAATGTCTGTATTACATCACTGCCTATAATCATAATACTGTTTACATTCTCTGTTTACATTTATTAATACTGTTTACTTTTATTACTACTGCTTACATGTAATTACTACTGTTTACATTTATTTACACTACTCTAATATCTACACCACTGCTGGTACATATACAGTGTGCTCTGAACGGTCTTATTTAGGGATGCCCAATGTGCCTTACTGCATATGCCACTTTTTGCCTCTATAACAACATCAACTACTACCTCATACATATACTGTGTACATTGACTCATACGCTGCTTTGCCACTTTGCAAATGTCAATGCTAGAAACCTTTAGTTTATTTTAGTTATACTTTTTATACTCTTTTTTTATACTAGTATGCAAAAACTCAGGACAATATTATGTTCATTAAATGTTTAATGTTTTAGTTTTAGAGTTGGTGTAAATTTTCATACTCTTATACCACTATGCAAAAAACTCAGGACAGTGTTAGTTTTACTATTTTATGCTTATGTCTATTATTATATGTTTCAGTGTTTCAATGTTTAGATGTTTACTGTTGCACCGAGGGACTGAGAGAAACGCAATTTCGGTCCTGTGTATGTCCTGTACTGTACATATTGCAGATCTGACAATAAAGTTGACTTTGACTTTGACTTTGACTTATAACAACTTTGTCTTTTAACAAAATGCATTTGGATATTTAAAGGTAATGCATTATTTTGAGCCCTATACATAACTGATAAAATATTATAGTCTACCAAATCATGGAACTTCAATAACTTCAGTTGATAAAATAATGTACTTGATGGATGACGGTAATGTTTTCTAGTGATAATTCTTACAGCTCTTTTCTGTAATACAAAAATAGGCTTTGTGATTGTTTTACACGCTTTCCCCCAAACATCAATACAATAGATTAAGTGTGGAACAATGATTGTGTTATACAACAAATACAGAGCTTTATCATTCAATAGGTCTCTGACTTTGTACAGTACTGCAATCGATTTAGCTATTTTTATTCTTACAGAATTTATGTGTTGTTTCCATGTCAGTTTGTCATCAATGATAACACCCAAAAACTTCACCTCACTCACTCTACAAATCTCAACACCCTCAATTTTGAGTGGAACATCAACAGTTTTCTTTTTATTACTGAATATCATGTAATTATTTTTTTCTAGATTTAATGATAATTTATTGATTTTAAACCAAGTTGTATCTTGACAAATTCTGTCTTTATCAATTCCAACATTTGTTCTACATCTTCATCTATATCTTCACCTAGCTTGTTATGCTCTTTTCAGCATTTTTCTGCTAGTTTCATCTTTTTCTGCTATTTCACCTACTATTTAGCTGTTTCCTGCTCATATTAGCATTTTCAGCTAATTTCACATTTTCTCTCATTGCCAAGATGGTGTAGTGGTTAGGGCGTTTGACTTGGGACCCGAAGGACGCGGGTTCGCGTCCCGACCGCTACACATCTTGGGGTGTCTATGAGTGCACACCTATTTCTCCAGCTCCCCGAGCGCCTTCTATGGCTGCTCACTGCACCGCCTGGTAGGTGGTTGGGTTAAATACAGAGACGAATTTCGTCTGTGTATGGGAAACATACGCAGATGACAAGATTAGACAATTATTATTATTATTATTATTATTTCAACTTTTTCAGACCAATTCAGATAAAAGTGTCTCTTCACTTCCTTCAGGTAATTTTAGCTTATTTCTGCCTTTTTAGCTTTTTCAGATTTTCTTCAGATTATTTCCACTTTTTGTGCTTATTTCTGTTTCTTTTAGCTTAACTGGGCACACATGCTCTCTCCACTTCCTTCTGGTAACTTCTTTCTGCTCTTTTAGCTGTTTCCACTGTATTTTTTTGGTTGCTCATTTCTGCCCCCATTCCCTCCCCACAGAAAATGTCCACATTTTTGTGCTCATTTTTCCTTCTGCTTTCTTCTAGTAATTTAGGCAAATTTTAGCTAATTTCAACTGTTTTCTGATAAATTTAAGATTTTTGTGGTAACTTATGCTACTTTCAGCAGACAACTTATTTCTGCTACGGTAATTTCAGCTTGTTATGCTCCTTTCCGCTTATTTCTGCTAGTTTCAGTTATTCTACTATTTAGCTGTTTTATGAATTTTTTTTACTTTGTACTTTTTCAGCTAATTCCACTTTTTTCTTTTTTCTGACTGAGAGAAACGCAATTTCAATCCTGTGTATGTCCTGTCCATATTGCAGTTCTGACAATAAAGTTGACTTTGACTTTTGACTTTTTTTTTTAGCTCATTTCAGCTCTTTTTTCCGCCCTTCTGGTAGTTTAAGCTTTTTTCTGCCTTTTTTGTTACTTTTTAGCTGCTTTCAGCTTTTTTTGGTGCCATTTTCCTAATTTCTGTGATCATTTCTGCTTATTTAAACCCAATTCAGCAAACGTGTTCTTTCTGCTTTCTTATTTTATTTTTTATTTTATTATTAATTTAGGCTTGTTCTTCCTTTTCACCTAAACTTCAGCATGTTTTTCAGCAGCATTGCCACAGGAAATGTATATTTCTCCAGTTAAAAATCTAAAATGATCTGTCAGTAGGATAACGAAGTCATTTAAGTCCGGGAGAAAAGTAATTCACTAAAACATGCAGAAATAAAAACTGTAGGAAATAAGGTTTTTCTTTTTAAAAATGCAGTTGTGTTCAAGGTCTTTGTAGTTACCGCCCGGTAATTGACAAATTCCTCCATTTCTAATGTAATCCAGTTTTTTTAGACCGTCACTGAGCAAATGGCAGTCTTCAGCATGCTTCATTATATTTGAACCATACAGAACCAAAAATTTAAATGTCTTTAATAAGTGGTGCACTCAAATCGATTAGGTGCTTGTGAACAACACTTTAGCATGCCACAGCTCTTTGATAAACCTTCTGTCATAAGGACTCAGGTCTAACACTTCAATATCTGTCATATGAAAACAGATTAGAGGAAGGACGGTGTGCTTTTCACCCTACTGTACAAGTTTTGAAGCATATTTTTGGACCTTCATTTGAATCAAGAAATGATTGTCGCTTTAAAATTGTTCACTGTTTTTGTGTGGAATGGGTCGTTTGCATTCATCCAAGACAGCAGCTCTCAGAGGCAACTGCTGCAAATCCATAACAAAAGAAAAATATCCTTTTTAACTCCTCAAGGCTGTGCAGAGCCGAGTATAATATTCTAATTTGTGGAGCAGGACATGGACTTCTACTCAATGGAAACAAACAATCGGTAAATTGTAAAGGTTTGACGACGAGTTCTTAGACGAGTTTTTGTTTAAATGAAGACATACTGTAGCTCTGATGTCAGTTTGGACAAACAGACTGGACTAAAGAGCTAACGGTTAATCTGTGTGCAACCAACAAGGGTTTGCTGCAATCACCATCATGTTTGACTGGACACTACTTCATATTAACAACATACAGCACAGTGCAAAGGGTTTTATCAAACCATAGATTTCCATTCCATTTTTTGCGTTTACTCGGACACATTTTCTTGTAACCTTTTAACATACAACAGACTATAAAAGCAGAGGTGCACAATGTGGGACCCATCACTGCCTGATGCTCTTAACAGGTTCTATGCCTGCTTTGAAGACCCAAATAGACCACCCAGCACTAGATTCACCTCTCCATCGGAAGAGGAGTTTCTCAGCGTGAAATCAGCTGAAGTAATAAGTACTTTCAGGAGAATTAATCCTCACTAAGTCACTGGCCCAGCCAACATCCAGGGGAAGGTGCTGAGACTGTGCTGATCAGCTCTGTGAGGTGTTGTCCAACATCTTTGACTCCTCCCTCACCCTGGCAACAGTTCCCACCTGCCTGAAGATTACCACAATCATCCCAGTTCCCAAGAACTCTACAGTGACTGGTCTGAATGACTATTGGCCAGTATCCCTCACCCCGATACAGTAGTCGCTAAATGCTTAGAAAAACCGGTCATGACCCACATCAAAACAACCATCAACATCAACGATGACCCTGAGTATGCATACCGCAAGAACCGATCAACAGAGGAAGCCATCTCCTCTGCGGTCCACACTGCTCTCACCCACCTGGAACAGGACTCCTACATCCGTATGTTCTTTGTGGACTTCACATCTGCTTTCAACACCATGATCCGGTCTGGGGGCCTTTCTGGGTGGAGTTAGCATGTTCTCTTCATGCATGAGTGGGTTTTCTCCGGGTGCTCCGGTTTCCTCCCACAGTCCAAAAACATGCATGTTAGACTGATTGGTAACTCTAAATTGACCCTGGGTGTGAGTGAAACAGGTCCCTCTTGTAAATGAGTCCCCGTGGCTGGCTCAATGAGGTTAGAGTCAGAGTCAGAGAGTCTTTATTGTCATTTGCACCGCATGTGGTACATGTGATGAAAACGAGATTATGTACACGGGGTCCCAGTTACATCCAACAACAAATGCAAGAGAAAAACAGTAATAACATCTAGAATTAACTAAGAAAAACATCAACTAGTAATACACTAAGCTTAATATAGTGGGAATAAACAGCAGCACGAACATGAGTTTGTATGAGCAGATGGTCACAGATGAACACAGATGAACACAGATGAACACAGATGAACACAGCAACAAGAAAACAGATCAGCATCAGCACAATGTGATATTTTGCAGTGACGAAACGCGGTCACATTTAAACCACGCCTAAAAAATCCTGAAAGAGAAATGTGTTTATACACAGTTTGATCTATAACTCCAAAATTAATTGAGCTACAATTTTGAGACTTTTTACTCATTTACAAGATTACAATTATGACATTTATAATGTTTATTTAAGAAAATGTTGAAATTCACTTTACACGGTCTTTAAAGTCAACCACAGACTGTGGGGCTCTCAGACAGTCAGGAAGAGAGTTCCACAGGCGGGGGGCAGCCACACTGAAAGCCCGGTCTCCCATGGTCCTTAATTTGGTTCTCGGAATGTGAAGGAGATTACTGTTCTGTGACCGCAGCGACCGGGTGGATGAGTATGGAATAAGAATATCCTTCAGATAATCTGGTGAAGCTCCATGTAAGCATTGATGTGTAATGAGAGCAGTTTTGTACTGAATTCTGTAGGCGACAGGAAGCCAATGAAGGTTATGGAGAATGGGCGTAATATGTTCAAATTTACGAACTCTCAACAAGATCCTTGCTGCACTGTTTTGAATATATTGAAGTTTCTGAAGGTTTTTGCCAGGGATTCCAATAAACAGGGAGTTGCAGTAGTCGAGCCTGGAGGAGACAAAAGCATGGACGAGCTTCTCAGCATCGGAAAAAGTTAGGGATGGGCGAAGTCTGGAGATGTTTCGAAGATGGAAGAAGCAAGTTTTAAACAGAAGCTTAATGTGATTTTCAAATGTAAGATTGGAGTCCATTTTTATTCCAAGATTAGTAACAGAGGTGGAGAGGGGGATGTCTTGTCCAGAAAAGGAAAGTGTTGTTATAGGAGATGTTTGTACCTGGTGAGGGGTGCCAATCAGTATGGCCTCAGTCTTGGAGCAGTTTAATTGAAGAAAGTTCTGATTCATCCATGCCCTAATTGCCTCCAGGCAGGCAGAGAGGGCAGTGAGTGAAGATGGAGATGACAAGGTGGAAGATGAGGATGCTCCAGTCCTGATGTAAAGCTGTGTATCGTCGGCATAACAGTGAAAAGAAATGTTGAACTGATTAATAATTTGACCTAAAGGCAGCATGTAAAGGGAAAACAGCAGGGGCCCCAGAACCGACCCCTGAGGGACACCACAGGAGACACAGACTGTCTGGGACGTGGCGTTGCCAAGACTAACACATTCCAGCCTATTGGAGAGGAAAGATTTAAACCAGTCCAGGACGGTGTCACAGAGACCGACCTCCACATGAAGACGGTGGAGGAGGATACTATGGTCCACAGTGTCGAAGGCTGCAGTGAGGTCAAGGAGGACAAGGATGGAGGGAGAGCCAGTGTCAGCAGCCAAGAGGACATCATTGGTAACTCTCAGCAATGCAGTCTCTGTACTGTGAGCTGCCCTGAATCCAGACTGGAACTTCTCATACAGGGAGTGTTGTTGTAGGTGGTCCTGCAGCTGAGCAGCAACAGCTTTTTCCAGCACTTTAGACAGAAAAGGGAGGTGTGAAATTGGGCGGTAATTAGAAAAAATGTCGGGATCCAAATTAGATTTTTTCAGAAGAGGCCTAATGATGGCAGTTTTTAGAGGCAGTGGAACATGACCAGATTGTAGAGACTGATTTATTATTTGAGTGATAAGTGGGCCTATTGCAGAGTGATTGGTTTTTATGAGAGACGAGGGGAAAGGATCCAGGGCGCAGGATGAAGGCTTCATTTTCTTGATGATGGCCTCCACCTCACTCTGAACAACTTCGTCAAAGCTGTTTAGGGTCCCAGAATGCAGACGGGTAGGTGGCACACTGAGAACAGGGAGGTTGTGGAGCTGAGATCTGATAGTGTCAACTTTGGTTTTAAAAGACGAAAGAAACAGGTCGCATTTTTGAGCAGAGTCCTCAAGAGTTTGTTTAATGGGATTAAGCAGACGAGTTATTGTGGAGAAGAGCTGTTTAGAGTTTCCAGGGCAGGTGTTGATGATGTTAGAATAATATTTGGAGCGTGCTTCTTTAAGAGAATAGGCGTACGCTTTCTGATGTTCTTTATATGCCTGCTTATGCACAGAGAGACCAGATGATTTTACACGTCTCTCAATAGCACGGCCAGTTGCCTTCATCTTGCGCAGCTCATCAGTGTACCAAGGGGCTGAACGCGAGAAAGACACCAGTCTTGTCTTCAAGGGGGCGTGTAGGTCCAGGAGCTCCCGAAGAGATTGGTTGTAGTAATCCACAGAGTCATCTGCAGAAGGATGATTGACAGCGGTCAGGGTGTGAAGATCAGCAGACAGAACATCAGGGGAAATGTTTTTAAGGTCACGGAACTGGATGGGTCGTTTTGGGTTTGAAGCAGGCGAAGATGAAGGCACTTCCAGGGAGATGACCCTGTGGTCTGAGACACCCAGGTCATATACAGATAAGTTATTGATGAGTACAGTGTCTGTAATCACCAAATCCAGAGTATGCCCCCTGCTGTGCGTAGGGGCGTCAACATGTTGAGTGAGATTAAGAGAGTCCAGAAGAGACTTAAAATCTGTTGCCAGAGGTGAAGAAGAATTGTCCACGTGGATATTTAAGTCGCCAAGAAAAATAGTCTTCACAGGGGAGGTGCAGAAAAAAGTGAGGAGGTCATGCATCTCTGAGTTAAATGAAACATGCGGTTTGGGAGGTCTATAAATTAATATAACATTCATCAGGAGTGGGGCTTTGAAGCTGAAAGCCAGACATTCAAAAGAAGAAAAGTCATGAGAAGACAGATGAGACAATTTTAAATTACTGTGATAAATTACCGCCAGACCACCACCGCGGCCAGTGCTGCGAGCTCTCTGCAGATAACTGTATCCAGAGGGACAAGCTTCATTCAGAGAACTGTAGACATCTGGTTGGTGCCAAAATAATATCAGTATATTTGTAAACTCAATGTATAGTTTAAATTTATATCCGTTAATATCAAATCCGACAAGAATTACTACCCAAAGTGCAACATTAATTGACAATATATTCACAAACATAACAGATGGGGAGGTGATAAGTGGTATATTGATGATGGATATCAGTGATCATTTACCGGTTTTCTCAATTTACAAAAGTGATGAGAGTAAACCAACAACAATTAAAAGAAAACATAATATAATAAATACATCACAAAAAGCATTAGACAAATTCAAAGAAGATCTAGACATACAAAAATGGGATGAAGTTTATGTTGATGACGTAAACAAATCTTACGATGATTTTATGAGGATCCTTGAAATTTTGTTTAAAAAATATTGTTCGCAAAAAATCTACATTAAGGATAAAAAAGTTGATCATCCTTGGATGACTAATGGATTAAAGAATGCATGTAAAAAAAAGAATAATCTATATTCACGTTTCTTAAAGTCTCGAACACAGGATGCTGAAGAAAAATACAGAAAGTACAAAAATAAGTTAGTAGGGATTATAAGAAAACATAAGAGGGAATACTATAGTCATTACATAAATATGAGGGCAACATGGAGAGTAATTAACAGTGTTCTAAATAAACATAAGGGCAACATGGGGATTGTCACAACATTTTGTGGAAAATAATGTAGAAATTCATGATGACAAAGAAATTGTAAATGGTTTCAATAATTATTTTGTAAATGTGGGATCTAATCTTGCAACCTCAATTCCTAAAATGGATGAAAACATGAGTTATTTAATCAGTGGTTGTGTAAACAGTATGTTTCTAAATGGAACCACTAAAGAAGAAATAATGAAGGTTGTTGGTCAATTTACTGATAAAAGATCTAAAGACTGTGATGATTTGGATATGATGGTTGTGAAGGAGATAATAAGTCATATTATAGAGCCATTACACATCTGTAATTTATCACTTTCTAAAGGTATATTCCCTGAAAAAATGAAAATTGCAAAAGGTGGTTCCAATTTTTAAAAATGGGGAGAAATGTTTATTTAATAATTATAGACCTGTTTCTTTGTTGCCACAGTTTTCAAAAATCCTTGAAAAATTATTTGTGTCCAGATTGGACAAGTTTCTTGATAAAAACTATATCTTGAGTAATAGTCAGTATGGTTTTAGATCAAATAGTTCGACAAGTTTGGCTCTTATGGAACTGATAGAATAGGTTACTTCAGCAATATATCCCGGGGTCGGGGATGAGGTCCTGTCCCAAGTGGAGGAGTTTAAGTATCTCGGGGTCTTGTTCACGAATGAGGGAAAACTGGAGCGTGAGATCGATAGGCGGATAGGTGCAGCATCCGCAGTGAAGCGGGCGCTGTACCGGTCTGTCGTGGTGAAGAGAGAGCTGAGTCGAAAGGCAAAGCTCTCAATTTACCGATCGATCTACGTTCCCACCCTCATCTATGGTCATGAGCTTTGGGTTGTGACCGAAAGAACGAGATCTCGGATACAAGCGGCTGAAATGAGTTTTCTCCGCAGGGTGTCTGGACTCTCCCTTAGAGATAGGGTGAGAAGCTCAGTCATCCGGGAGGGACTCGGAGTAGAGCCGCTGCTTCTCCACATCGAGAGGAGCCAGTTGAGGTGGCTCGGGCATCTGGTTAGGATGCCTCCTGGTGAGGTGTTCCGGGCATGTCCCACCGGGAGGAGACCCAGAGGAAGACCCAGGACACGCTGGAGGGACTATGTTTCTCGGCTGGCCTGGGAACGCCTTGGGATTCCCCCAGAGGAGCTGCTCCAAGTGGCTGGGGAGAGGGAAGTCTGGGCCTCCCTACTTAGGCTGCTACCCCCGCGACCCGACCCCGGATAAGCGGACGAAAATGGATGGATGGATGGATAATTCGACAAGTTTGGCTCTTATGGAACTGATAGAAGAGGTTACTTCAGCAATAGATGATAAGCAGTATTGTATGGGTTTGTTTGTTGATTTGAGAAAGGCTTTTGACACCATTGACCACACCATTTTACTTGAAAAATTGCAACAGTACGGTATTAGAGGTCTAGCCATACAGTGGATATCTAGTTATTTGAAAGGCAGAAAACAGTTTGTACAAATTGATGATGTGAGATCTCAACTATGCAGTATTTCGTGTGGAGTACCACAAGGTTCAGTGCTTGGCCCTAAGTTGTTTATTTTATATGTAAATGATTTAATTAAGGTGTCTGGGATTCTAAGGTGTGTTTTATTTGCAGATGACACTACTTTTTTATGCTCGGGTAGAGACTTGAATCAGACGTTTGAATTAATGAAGATGGAGTTTGACAAAATTCAAACTTGGTTTAAATTAAACAAGTTATCACTGAACGTGGAAAAAACTAATTATATGATATTTAGTAAAAAAAGTCAACTATGGATTTTCTTTTCAAGATTGATGGTGTGGAGATACAAAGAGTGAATGAAGTAAAGTTTTTGGGTGTAATTATCGATGATAAATTGTCATGGAAAAAACATTAATTTTGTAAGAACTAAAATGTCTAAGTCCATGGCAGTACTATATAAAACGAGGGACTTACTGACAGACAAGGCTTTGTGTTTACTGTATAATACAATTGTTGTGCCAAATTTAATTTATTGTATTGGTGTCTGGGGTACAGCTTGTAAAACTGTAACCAAATCTATTTTTATTTTACAAAAAAGAGCTGTAAGAATTATCTCAAGAAAACATTATTGTCATCCTTCAAGTATTTTATTTTATCAACTGAAATTACAGTACCGGTACTCAAGTTTTATGATTTGGTGGACTACTTTATTCTATTACTAATGTACAGGGCTCAGAATCACAATATACCATCGAATGTACAAGCGTATTTTGTAAAAAGGAGCAGTTGCTATAATTTAAAAGGAACTGATATTTTTGTTAAGCCAAAGTTTAGAACAAGTTTGCGGGGTAGGTCTACTTTAATGAGGGGAATTGATTTATGGAATGGTTTGAAACATGATATTAAAAATGAGGAATCATTATTTGTATTTAAGAAAAGGATAAAGAATATACCCTGATGCATGCTCAATAATCCAGGTAGAAAAATCCAAAAAAGCTAAGTCTGGTCCTCTGGACATTCAAAAAACAAAACAAAACAAAGCAAAAAACAACAACTGTAGAAACGTTTCGTCTTTCGTCCGAAAGACTTCCTCAGTCTGAGAAGCTGTGTTCAGCTCAGTCTTATAAATAGCACCCTCCCACAGTGGATCAACCAGTTGGCTGATGACAGCCGAAACCAGCTGCTCACATGATCAAGGAGGACCATCAGCCTGACGATGGATCGTTAACACCCTGATGGTTGTTTGCTATTCACATGATATGTGAATAGCAAACAACCATCAGGGTGTTAACGATCCATCGTCAGGCTGATGGTCCTCCTTGATCATGTGAGCAGCTGGTTTCGGCTGTCATCAGCCAACTGGTTGATCCACTGTGGGAGGGTGCTATTTATAAGACTGAGCTGAACACAGCTTCTCAGACTGAGGAAGTCTTTCGGACGAAAGACGAAACGTTTCTACAGTTGTTTTTTTGCTTTGTTTTGTTTTGTTTTTTGAATGTCCAGCTTAGCTTTTTTGGATAAAGAATATAATGCTGACGAGATACATTTACCGGTAAGTTAGTTAATATTAGCTAAAACTATAAAGAATAATTGTGATGTTTTGGGTTTTGTTGTATTATTTGTGATTATTGCTTGAATTGATTGTTTGAATTGATTTTGCTAAGGGGCAGAATTGATAAGATTTAATTCTTCTTCTGCTGCCTTTCATTTTATAGGTATTTTATTTATATTGTTTTTTTTCTCTTGAAATTGTAGTTTTTAATGGAAATGAAATGAATAAATAAACAAACAAACAAACCAGCCTGATCAAGAAAGGTCATCAGAGACTCCTTCAGGTGGCAGGCTGAGACGAGCTGGTCTGAGTAGCTCAGTCCTCACCTCCTTCTACAGGTGTGCAGTGGAGAGCATCCTGTGCTCCAGCATCAACGTGTGGCATGGAGGCTGCACAGCTGCAGAAAGAAAAGCTCTGCAGAGAGTGGTGAAGGCTGCACAGAAGTCTGTTGAAGTCAGTCCCACCATCACAGACATCTACACCTCCAGATGCAGGAAGAGTCATCTGCATCATGAAGGACTCCACTCACCCAGCACACACTTTTTGCCCCACTCTCCTCAGGAAGGAGGTTGAGGAGCATCGTGTAGAACCACTAGGAACAGCTTCTACCCTGAAGCTGTTCCTCATAAATCCCTAACCAACTACTGTACCGGTAACTTAAATTAATTGGTGACGTCAGCCATGCTGCTGAT